>PISX010007732.1:0-86879 GCA_004024625.1 Mellivora capensis
AAATATAAAATAGTAAATGTCCAAATCAAGTAATTGTTATGGATGATGGATTTCAAGGGAATTATATGTGGGATATGCAATTGTGGTTTTGGGATGTCAAAGAGAGCCTCATAAAGATCTGGACTTACCCACAGAGGATATACAGGAGACAGATGGGTGAGAAAGAGGTGGATAGAAAGACTTGACAACAAAAAAGAGCAGTGGGAACATACCAGGCGTATGCAGACATTGGTGACTAAGACCAGTCTGGCTAGAACACAGCATTCATGAGCAACAGCAGAGGAAAATTTGGGAAAGTGGAAAGATACTTAAAATACAAGGTGAGGGTCATTGCTGATAGCTTCTGAGTCAGAGAGGAAAAGATCACAATCATGTTTTAGGAAGATTAATGTGGTGACCATATATAGGATGGACTGATGAGTCAGGGGAAAGAAAATAGGGTAAAAAGGAGGTCATTAGGGCATGATTGCAACAATCCACACATAGAATTACTAGGAGCAAATATCAGGTAGCAGCAATGGGAATGGGAAGGAATCGGCACTGTGTCAGACATGATGAAAGAGAATAGGACCTGGGCTTTTGCAACAGAATGATGTCATTCCGACTGAGAGGTTGGAAGGCAGGATTTGTGTCTTGTTTACCTTTGTTCCTCCAATCCCCGGCCCTATGCCTGGTATAGAGAATCTCACCCCAGAAACTGCTTTATATGTTTATGATTGCCTTGAATTACCCAGTTTCTTCAATTAGCTTGTAAGAATTTTTTAAAATGTCATGGTAAATGACATTTCCCATGGAAAGTTCAAATCACTAAAATATCTCCAGTAACAACAAAAAAAAAAAATATATATATATATATATATTACATTAGAAGATATATAGTTCCATCTTGCCAATACAAATCATAGTATTTGTTAATTCTAAAGCACCAAATATTGACAGGCACATATATAAATTTTCCAATATTTTTCATTGTGCTTATGTAGAAAACAGTGAAACCATTTATGGTTTTAGCAAACAGTGCCTTCTTCATAATGTCAAGTTAAAGGAGTTTAAAGAGAGCTTTCAAGAATGGGTCTCAGTTATTTGGCCAAGCATTCGGTCAAGGAGCTCATCTCCAAAGAAGCTTTTACTTGCCTGAAGGATGAAAACGAGGAACCCTATAGAGTCATAAGGGAGAACAGAGAATATTTCTATCTGGATATCATATCTAAAATAGCTTGCAAAGCATCAATTTCTAAATTCTTTTTATGAATTCTTGCTCTTTGCCTGAGCTAATGTTGCCCACTAGTTGAGAATACTCAAGTTTCTGCCCTAAGCCATTTCCTCCTGACCTGGGGACACACATCGCAGGACCTCTCATGTAACCACTGGGTGAATAACAAGTTCTTATGAATTGTGGAAGAGGAAGGTAAGAGGAGGATGTGAAATCAGCCAACCTTAGTCCTCTACCTATTGCCTTTAAGCCCTCACTGACATTAGAATGTGATGCGTTGAGAAGTTTAGTGTTCTTAAGTGGGTGTCTGGCCATCCTTCATTTAATGAGCATTTCCTGGGGGATTTTAAGGAATGTGTGCATGCCTGGAGTTTCTAAGAATTGTTGCTGATCTGCCAGTTACTTATATTCAATTTCATTTGATCTACAAAGTTTTATTATCTATTGTAGACTAAGGATGCTGAACTGTGCAACAGATATGAGGAAAATACATATAATACATTGTCCCTCCTCATCAAAAAACTTACACATGGTTGAGAAATTAGATATTTTATTCATTGTCACAAGAGAATGAATTATATTAAAGGGATTATCTTGAATATAATTCACAATCCTTCATCCTCAAACTTGCTGCATCCCCCACGTAGAATTATTTCTCTGGGATGGGAGAAGTGGGAAGAATGGGGGAGGACCGATCTCCAGTTGGACACAGCTACTTCCTGAATGTGAGGTGTGGGACACAGGTATCCTTTTTCATGATAAGCCTTCTACTCACATTAACCCTGGCTAACTCCCAGAAGCTGACATAGAGTGGTTTAGCTTTGTGACACTTGAAGAAATTTTTGCTAATTCCCTCGGGTGATTGTGATATGAACCAGGTTATAAACAACTAAGTTAAGAGGTTGGAAACATTAAAGGGAGACCATCAATCAGAATAGGAGAAGTTTCTCTTCCCTCTCCCTCCCCCCAAAATTAGAGGAAAGAATATTGTAAATGAACGAAGTTCCTGAGTACACATAGATTTCTGTTTTCTTTATGTTAAAAGGAGGCTAAGAGGGATGACTATTTAAATAGTGGTATTTTGATAACAGGAGAAATTTGCTTTTAAGAAAAAGGCCAGGGGCGCCTGGGTGGCTCAGTCAGTTAAGCCTCTGCCTTCAGCTCAGGTCATGATCTCAGGGTCCTGGGATCAAGCCCCACATTGGGTTCTCTGCTGGGGAGGGAGTCTGCTTCCCCCTCTCTCTCTGCCTACTTGTGATTTCTCTCTCTCTGTCAAATAAATAAATAAAATCTTAGGAAAGAAAAAAAAAGAAAGAAAAGAAAAAGGCCAGCTCTGTTGTTCTCAGCCTTGGCCACACATCAGAATCATTTGCAGAGCTGTAAAATTCAGAGACTGATTTAATTGGTGTGGGGTGCAATTTTAACAGATCCTTAGAGGATCTGTTAGATCAGAGAACCACTTATTTGCCTTAGCTAATGTTGATGACCTCATAACCTAATAATGATAACTTCAGCCAATTTTTTGACGGTCCAGGACACCCACTGGGAATGCTTTGCCCAGACATGACTTCAATCCAGCCCAGATTTTGTCTACCCTTTTCAACCTTCATGTTCATTTTTTTCAGGGCTCCACTCTAAACTAACACTTGTCAAATCAACTAAGTCAAGAAAAGTCACAACTGATAACAAAATAGAATTAGACAGAATCAACAACATAAGGAAATAATGAAATTCCTTCCCCAGTTCCTCTTGTCTGAACATCCACCTTCCAGCCCCTATAATCAAAGAGCCAGGAACACGGGAACATTTGGCAGAACCAGAGCAAGCTGGCAATGGGCAAAACAGACAATTGCCAGAACCTTCCCTATCAAAGACTAGCCCCACTCCTACACTTGGCTTTAATCTGGTCGGCGATCACTCTGTCATAAAAGTTGTTAGAATCATCTGTGAATTAATTCTTTCTACATCTTTGCTGTAGTATCTCTTAGGAGCCTGTTTTCTCAAAACCTGATGTTAAGGTCAGTTTTTCACATGAATGCCCTACTTCCCCCAGTGAAACTCAAAATCCGTATGTATACCTCATCTCAGCTAGTCCAAAGTTCTTTTTAAATATGACTAGAGGCTCAGCTTTGGTTTCTTCCTCTTCACCCTGCACGTTGGAGCCCTTTTATGAGGTAAGCTAAATCTCACATCCATCCTTTATATACTAAGCTGTGCCTTGTAGACAGCTCACCACACACCTGGGAAAGTAAAACCCTGGCTTTAGAATGCAGCTTTGGTTTCTATGATACCATATGCTACTATCAGTTTTCTTACCCTGAATATTCCCACATCTTCCTGCTGCTTTTTCCTCTACCAGGTGCCAGCCCTGGCTCCCCCACTCAGCCCCAGCCCTTGCATTCTCTTACCTCTTGACATCTGCACCTTAGCCTCTGGTAAACAGCTAGAACTCTTCAGTCCACCCCGGCCACTGCCTCCCGAACTGACAGTGGCCTGTACCTGTGGAGACCTCTCCTCTAACTCCTCGTGACCTCCCCCCCGGGTGGAGCGCATGCCATCTGACCGGACCTTTGTCTACTGTGGCTCCTGCAGAGTTAGCTTCGGGCGTGCCCTGGATTCGGTCTCCCCATGTCCTACCCACAGTTTGGAATATGACTTTCAGTCGTACATGATCCTCTCCTGAGTGTGGCTTGCTCCTGTTTCCAGGTCACTTTGCAAAAAAGAGGGATAGGCTTTTCCTGTCCCCTAAAGGGGAAGTACTTTTCCCATGAAACCTCTCTGTCCTCTGGATGGCTCCTTTTCGCCAATGGATTTCTTCCAGCTCGTGAAAAGGTCAGTATTTTTCTTGAAACATCTCTTTTCCCCCACAGTATTGATAAAAGAAGAATTTCCCGATTTCAAGGTACATCTTGTACTCTACCTGCCCCAGTCCTCCTGTCCTAATGCCACTTTGATCATCTCCTTGGCTTTTTTGTCTTTCCCTCTGCGGGGTTCATTCTCTCACTGAGTATTGGACAAACAGAACAAATACCATTTGGTAACACAGAAGTTAAAAGGACCTGGTAAGGGGAAAAAGACAAGAAGGGGATAGTGGGAGCCACTCACCTGCTTCAGTAAACATCCTTGCTTGATAATGACCCCTCTGAATTCTTCTTTCAGAATCACATCATCATCACTGGAATTCTCTTCACAGAAGAACCCACTGTCTGGCTGTTGGGAAACCAGACAGCAAGTCTGTTTACTGGTCTTGGGCAGATGGCTACTTGCACCTTTTCCTTTCTCTCTCTCCCCTCCAGCCCCTGGAGTAGGCTCCTTTTCTCCTTCCTACTGTAGTTCATACCCCAACCTAAACTTTAAAGATCTTCCTTAGTGAGCACATCTCCCTCCCCATTTCTTGTCTCTAGCTGCTTATTTCCTGTTGCTAGATGTTCTCCCTCATCTCCACTCAAGTGTCACCTTGTCAATATCCTTTCTTTTCCTTGGGTTCCCCAAGCCATACTCTAAGTCTTGCTCAGCACATTTCTTGCTTGCTCAAAGCCTTCTTTCTCTTGGCCCCTCAAGGCCACATCCTTGAAAGCAGAGTTGGCTCATTTATAAGACACTGCATGACACAATTCCCATTAGGAGCTTTACTACTTAGTGCCTTCTACTTTGAGAAGGCCAAGAGCATGATGGGTCCATTCAGCCTCATGTTCTAAGGTCAAGAGGGAACTGGGACTCGCTCAACTATACGTAGGTAATGAATCATACAGAGGAAGAAGAGCCCACTCTGGGGGCTATTTTTAGACCCACATTTAAATGGCTATAAAAACCAGATTGAAAGTCTGGAAAAAAAAAAAAAAACCAACAGAAACTGACAGTGGAACTTCCCCCAAAGTGAAATGAAACTCTCTCGGGGATATTCACTTCATTTTTGTAAGAAGGTGGTTTTCTTAAGTAGATTACTAAGTTTTGCACTCAGACCCCAAATTGGAACAAAACTGCCAAAATCCCCCTAGAAACCCACGGTTCCTGGCTTTCTCATATGGTGCAAGATTAGGTCCTTTGTGCAATGTAGTGTTTCCCAATCTGGGGTAAGCATACATGTGAGATAAACAAGATGACTCGGGGAGAGGACGTGGATGAACACATTCTGCATTAGCAGTGTATTATAATACACATTGGGGAAAATACAACTAGTACATTGTGATTTTACAGAGCTCCCTCTAGAAAGGAAGCTCCCTGAGGGCCACAATTTTGGCCCATTATTTTTTTTTTCCACTGTTGCATCTCCTTTGTCCAGGAGAGGGCCTGGACTGTACTAGGGCCCAATAAGTTTTTAATCAATGAATTACTGCTTAGAATAAGAATATAGTTTTAAAAGTCAATTTAAAAAAAAACTATTCAAGTAAGGGCACCTGGGTGGCTCAGTGGGTTAAGCCTCTGCCTTCAGCTTAGTTCATGACCTCAGGGTCCTGGAATGAGCCCCACATCGGGCTCTTTGCTTGGCAGGGAACCTGCTTTCTCCTCTCTCTCTGCCTGCCTCTCTGCCTACTTGTGATCTCTGTCTGTCAAATAAATAAATAAAATCTTTAAAAAAAAAAACTATTCAAGTAAACAACATTTTTCTGTAACCTAATTGACTGGATATAGCAGGCATTGCGGAGGAAGACAAGTCAGAGACATCTCCGTAGGGCTGGGTCCTGTGCTTAGCCCATTCGGATATAAATTAAAATCAACGTAGAATCTGCTCAGGGCAGTCCCCACTACAGGAAGAGTAAATGGGTAGCATTTCTCACTTACAAAGTAGTAGAAGGCATCGGCGTTGTCCAGGAAAGGGTTTTCAGCGATCCCGTCTGCTGCGTTCTTGGACAGTTCTCCAGCGGGCTGCAGGTACCCTTCGCCGAGCAGCGAGGAGGCAATCATGAGGCCTTCCTGGCGATTCCGAACAGAGTTATTGGACACCAGCCAGTCGATGACACAGTTCCCTGGTTGGGATCATCAGAAGGAGGTCAGTGCTCCTTACCATAGTACCAAAGAACAAGCCACTGACAGTCACCCCTGAAAAGTTCCAGAGGACCCCCCGGGTCTGACTTGTCCCGTGTTCCCTGTTATTCCAAGAAGGAAAACTGAGATCAGTGGGATAGATATTTGGAAACAAAAGGCACCTTGTAGAAAGTTTTTAAAAGCATCGACATACTCCTTCAGGAGCAATGCATGCATCAAAGAAATAGGTCTTACTAATTCCCTCATTTACTCCATTAATGAACAGACATTTATTGAGCGTCTACTGGGTGCAAAGCACAGTGATGGATACTGGGGACGCTCCCTCAGAGGATCTGAAAGGAAGAGATGGGATATACTTAAGGATGGTAACAAGCCATCTGCCATGGGTCAGTGCAGTGCAGTGGAGCTACAGGGTCAGATCTGCAAAGTGTGAAAAGGAGTGGTAGGGTAGGGGAGCTGGTGTGCGCAGCTGGGAAAAGATTCATAGAGGAAGTAGCTCAGGGCTCAGGCTTAAAATATGAGTAAATGTTTGCCAAGCACATGAAACAGGGAACCAGCACAGGCTGGGGGAGCAGCAGCGTGGGAACAGAGCCACACAGGCATGAAGCAGTCCCTTTTGGGGGGCAGAGGGAAGAGCTGGTGAAAAGGAAGGCAAAATAAGAGAGAGGAAGGCATAAGGTGAGTGGGAGCGCTTTGATGGCATATTAAGAAATTCAGCAATGAAGAACCATTGACAAGTTTTTAGCAGAAGAGAACATGATCAGACACGCATGGTCCTAAATTAAAATTTGATCACGTCACTTGCAGGGTCTAGTAGTGACCTTGAAAAGGCATCTTACCAAACTTCTGCCTTAAGAGAGGACTGCAAAGAGGATAAAAGGAAATCGACCCAGCAATTGGATTATTAGCAGGTTACAGTGAAGCTTTATATTAAAAATGGCATATCCTATACAAATGTAGCCAACCAGGGAGTCAAGGTAACAGGCAACAAAGTTCTGGGTCATCAAAACAAGAGTAATGGGACATACTATCTTTGAAACAGGAGTTGTTTAGTGAGCCTTTCATGCGTTTCGTATATGAAAGGTTTTTTAACCACTTTTCTTTTGTTGAAGGATAAACTAATAAATACTGCCTTTCTGCTCTTAATCCTCATAGCGACCCCATGAAAGGGTTAAGGCAGTAATTAAAGACCCCATTGAAGAATGAGGAAATTAAGGCCTAGAGAGTTTAAATGAACTTATCCTGAATTATACCAGTAATGGCCCTTTACTCAAGAGTTCTAATCCTAGAGTTCATATTTGCTCAGTCAGGCATGCTGAAACTTGGGAAGAAAATTTCCATCTCCCTATCGCCCAACATTCAAGATCTTCCTTATTTGTCAGCAGTGCCTGAGTCCCAGTCTCTTCCATAGTCTTGTTTCTCCACTGAAACCACCAGGCTCCCACATGAAAACTTGACCCCACGGAAATTTCTAGAACCTACCCCGACCTTTGGTGGGCAGGACTTCAGAAGTTTTAGTCCTATACTCTGGGACTCAGTAACACATTACCCAGGGAATAAGTATGGCCTGGACCTTGTGCCCAGAACCTCTATTTCAGAACCTCTTCCTTATCCCCTTCCTTTACTAGAAGATCTATCTTAGTGACATCACTCCTGCTCCAGTTAGGGCCCTGCCTTGCTCTTGTCAGTTTCCCTTACCAATGTCCACAACTTGGAATCTTGATCCCAAATTTCAGCCCTGACTTTTCTGGTGCTATTAGGGTATAACCTTAACTCTCTGAGGCTGATTTCCATGGGATACTACCCTCCTACTGCAGATCACACCTCCACCTTCCTGACTTGGACCTGAACCATTTTCATGAATTATTTGTTGATTGCACATCCCCTCAGATTTTACGTCTATTGTATCTTCTCAGAGTTTTCCTCTCTTGATCTCTTCTGTCACCTTAAGTAAGGCATGCCCAGCTTCTAACAACCTGGTCCCAAACTGCAGGTCCCATTTAGCTCCCTAGTGAACCATGAGCTCTACCAACCTGGTCACTTTCTTCTTCTGGATGCATATTCTGGATATCTCTGCCCCATAACTTTGTCCTCACCATATGAAATGTGACCATCTCTTTGTGTAAAATTTAGGCTCATACTTCTGTTAATCCCAACAAACCCCTGAGTTCTTTTTCTTTTCTGAACTCAGAATTGTCTGTGCAGACATGTGACCTCTTAATACCATATAGTATGTAGTGTGACCAGGCACTGTCCTAAACACATTATGTGTTTAGCAGACCTATAAAGTAGATGCACTATGATTACCTCCACTTTATAGACAAGGGAAGTGAAGCCAAGAGAGGCTAAGTTATTGGTCTAAGGTTTTACAGCAAGTGAGTGGCTGGGCCGGGATTTGAACTAAGGCAGTCTGGCTCCAAAGAACATGTTTTAATTAATGTCTATGCCATCTACCTAAACTCTTGCCACTTAGTACCTGACTCTGCGTAGCCTCAGGCATCTCTTGTATTGCCACTTAAATATTACATTGTGTGCCTTGATTCCTGTTTATTATCTTGTTCAATTCAGTGTCTATTTCAACATAATGTCATTCATTTGGGGTGTGGGGGCGAGACAGAGTTTAGCTTGAACTCAAAAACTTTAGCTTGAACAACAGAGTTCTTTTCCACCTCTCTTTTGGTTTCCACCCTGAGGAAGTTCAAGTCACATGTTCATCTATCTGTGTTCTATGATCCTGTTCACCCACCAGGCTTCACACCCACTCCCACACATGAGGCTGAGTGAGAACTACATATTGCCTTCCCTGGGTACCCCGTTTCAGACTTGCAAGGCCTTTTACCTGTGAAGCAGTGATTAAAAATCTTCTTGTCCTTCTCTAGATTCAGTTCTTTTATTCCTTTCTCTGTATCTTTCATGGACAGGTACAAGGCACTGTGCGGAGATAAAAAACAGGTGAGTGAGGAGCCTTTCAGAGTGGTGAGTCCTCTCTGGGGGTCGCCATCTTGGAGAGGCTGGCCATGACCACAAGCTTCCCTCATCCTCAGGTGGTTCCTGAGCCTAGTCTCTCCAATGGGGGATCATAAGTAAAGGGCTGGGTTCATATTTGGGTGACTCTGTGACTTACAACATTGAGCAAAATACACGGGAAGATATTTAAAATCTCTTGCATTCATTAAGCTCTTTGGTGATTTAATTCCTAGTGCCTGAGGTAGAGAATTATCCCAGTTAGGTGCCAAGATGAGAGGTTCTCAGGGCCAACTGTCCATACATATTCTAGGTCTTTAATTGCCCTCAATCCTCATGTCTCAGTCTTTCAGTGTCTTTCAAGAGACCATCTGTTGTTGATAATTGTCTCCAAGAAAGTGAATGTTTTGACTAAACTTTTTTCTTATTCTAAAAATTATGAGAGATGGCAAGTTCTCATTTTTGTACTTGAAGAAATAAATTAAAGATGGCCTTATCCAAGAAATTGCAGACCACAAAATAGAAGGCCACGTTCATGGATCCTGTAGGTCCAGGGAGCACAGGCATCATTCCCACTTAGCACTGACAGCTGTGGCCAGAAACATGGTCACCTGACAACACCTCCCAGCAGCTACAGCTGGACGGGGTACTCCCTTTGGGGTCTTTATCAAAAAGCTTTCTTGATGAGGGGAAGTGCTTATTGTCCCCTAGCTCAAAGTGCAAACTTAATAAATCCCTATGATATGTGATTAAGACCTGTGTTGGACTTGCAGAAGGGGTTTCTTCACTCCCATCCCAGAACCCCTCTCCATTTTGTAAACAGAGTCCTTGTTGGACATGTTAACATGGAATTCCTCCAGGCAGGGCTCCTGTTTCAGGATATGTTCAACATAAAATCAAAACTAGCAAGTTGTGAAGAGACTCTGGGGAAACAGGCTCATGTGGTAGGAGATGTAAAACATCCAGGAAGGAAGAAACCCTGTTCCTAACCCCTGGCAGGCGCTGAATTTACCTGTGAGTCTCTAAAAACCTTTAGGCAACAACTACCACTTACAATTCCAAATCAGCCAACATAAAAGACCATTAAACCAAGTCAGGACATCACTGGCTTCTGGCCAGGATGGGTGTTCGCCTTGACCGGCTCTTGTTGGCTGTGTAAGTGCATGAACTTGAACTTGAAACCTTACCTGCTTCGACACATAGCCCCTGCCTTTTCCTACCTATCTAGAAATCCTGAACTTTACTTTCAAGACTAAGCTATTATGGCCACTTCATAAATACAATTATGCATTCTCTCTCTCTCTCTTCCTCTGCCAAGGTTACCCAAAATGAGGGAGTTCATACTCCATTAGCGTCCTCTCTTCAGCTGCTAGGCCTTGGAGAGGTTATGATCACTGCTTCAGACTTTATCAACTTGGAAGAGTGGTTACAGCCTTCACAGATGACAAAAGCAAGCCATGCAACAGGATCTGTTGTGAGATTTCCATAATGGGGAGGTGAGGGCATGGGTGTGTTGAGGAAGGAGTGGAGTGAAGCAAACACAGAAAATTACCCCAAGTCAACGGTTTCTGGCAGTCGAATGGACCTCCTGGTGGATTTCCTTGCAAACTTTTGACCTCCTTCAATGCATTTAATGGCTTTCTTGATGTCCCGCACCCAGGCATCTCTCTCCTCCAGGAAGGCTGCCTGGAAGAAGTGGTCCTGCTGTTTGGTCGTAGTGATCTTAAACACAAACTAAAGATCAAAACACATCCCATTAGGAATGATTCCTTTCAAAGGGCTGAGTCCCTTATGAAGCACAGCAGTTGAGTCAACCCCATTCTGGAAGTGCTTGGCCAATGGAAACCCAAATGCCCGGGTTGGAGTGTGGGTGGTGGTGAGAGGGACAGACCCAGGGAGCACCATTCACATGGTAGGCTGTGCATAGGCTTAAAGGTCAGTGAGTGACAGGGTGTCTCCCGTGGCTAGTGATGTTGACTCACCATCCTTTTGCCAAAGTCTTGACAAGGACTAGTCAGTGTGCTTCCTTTCAGGGGAATCATTCCTTTGGGGCTGTTGTCACTTTTCTTCTTATAGAATTCAATTCCATCTTCTAACAGTACAACCCACATAGGTTTCCAGGTGTTGAACACACTTCCCTGTAATGACAACAAAAGGAGCTGTGCAACAATGTCTTCTAAAACTATTCTTTTTTTTCTTAAGATTTTATTTATTTATTTGACAGAGAGAGATCACAAGTAGGCAGAGAGGCAGGCAGAGTGAGAGGGGGGAAGCAGGCTTACCCCTGAGAAGAGTGCCTGATGTGGGGCTCGATCCCAGGACCCTGGGATCATGACCTGAGCCAAAGGCAGAGGCTTTAACCCACTGAGCCAGCCAGGTGCCCCTTCTAAAACTATTCTATAGATGGTGTATAACTTGACAAACAGCCTAGCTTTAGCCAGTGTGGATGCAGGTGATGCACATTTGTGTGACCAGGCTGATAGGAAAGCAGCCCTCAGGAGAGAAGGGGACTGCCATTCAGATGGAAATTTTAAAAAGAAAAAAATTTTTAAGATAAAATGTATACACAGCTATAAGCAGGTCTTGAGCTTTCCATGGGCCATTAACAAGGGAATATGGTACGGTGTTCTATTCTCTCTCTTGCACATTTCAGGCTGGCTTTCTGTGGCTTCTTTTCTGCTCCAACTCTGCCCACTGTGTTCTTTCCACTTAGGGATTGCAAATAGATCTCAAGTGCCAATTCAGACTGAATAGTAGCCAATGTCGGAGGCCAGACTCACTGGAAAAGTGTCATAATCAAATAGCTGTTTCAACCAAGGGCGCGGAAGCCATAAGTGGTGGCGCACTAGCTTCAGTTATTCCCGTCCTTTGGCCTAATCAGATTTTATCTGAATATGAACATCAAGAAGAAACTCAGAGAGCAGCCTCGTGTATGAGCATGGAGAAGCTGTATGAAAATCACTTGCAAAGTGCCCTATAAAGACAGAGAGAATGAGGAAAATCCTTACTTAGAATGTTTTCACTTGGAGTTAATGCCAACCACACTTATAGCAATAAATTAACTGTTCTGACAGCAAGAAGGTCTCTTTCTTCTCTATATTTTGGGAGGACTTCGGAAAAGGAAGAGGGTTCTTTGCTGCTCATCTTTGAGCCCACGGTGTCACCTTATCATGACTGCCACAGAACAGGATTATCATCCAGTTCCCAGCAGATCCTGCTGCTTATCTTAAAATGCAAAGAGCTTCTATATAAAGGTCCGGCTGCCCAAAAGGAAGACTATTTATGCAATGAAGATAAATACTTGTGGGACTAATCATTTTGCTTGTCCAAGTGTTTCCTTTGTTTTAGTTACTGAAAAAAATAATTTTAAATTAGAACACACTATCTCTTTTCTGCACAGGCAGAAGAACTATTCATACTACCCCGGATTATTTTCCTGTTTAAAAAGTAGGCAATGTCGGTTGGGGGGTGGGGGTGGCCTGGGTGGGTCAGCCACATCATGATCTCCAGGTCCTGGGATCAATCTCCATGTTGGGCTCCCAGCTCAGAGAGGAGTCCACTTTTCCCTTTGCCTCTGCTTCTCCCCCCTGCTTGTGCTTGCTCTGTCTGAATCTCTCCCAAATGAATAAATTTAAAAAAAAATCTTTGTAAAAAGTAGGCAATGTCAGACCCCATGCCAACACATGAAATCATAATGCTTCTCTGTTTTACATCTATCTGAGAGAAACTCCTATTCAGAATATAAAGAGCTCCTGCAAATCGGTAAGAAAAACACAATCTATTTTAAATGGGCAAAAACCTGAAAGAGATTTCTTATTAAAGAGGATATCCAAAAAGCCTCTGAAAAGGTATCCAAAATTATTTTTCACCAGGGAAATGCAGATTAAAACCAAATGAGATGCCTCTACACACCCACAAAAGTATCTAAAATTAAAAAGATTAAGAAAAGCAAGATTTGGCAAGGATGGTAACTGGAACTCCCATACGTGGCTGGCAGGAGTGCAAAATGGTCCATCCAGTTTGGAAACTGTGTAGAATGTCCTAATTCTTAGAAGATATATGTTGAAGTACTTAGGTGTGAGGTAGCATGATGTTTGCAACTTGTTCTCAAAGACCTCAGCATAAAAATATGAGTGTGTGTGTGTGTGTGTGTGTGTGTGTGGTGTGTCTATTTATAGAGATATGGAGAAAACAAATGCACCCCTGAGTTAACAGTTGATAAATCTAGGCAATGTGCTATTTTTCCTATTTCTCTGTGGGTTTAGAATTTTTCGAAGTAATTGGGCAAAATTAATAAATAAATGAACAACCTGTGACTATATATTATATATTAATACTATATATTAAAATTTGGGATGTAATTTTAGAAAAATATGGTACGTCTCTTTAATAAAAAAACAAAATAAATAAAAATAATCAAAGACATAGTCACAGAGGTAGGAGTAAAAAGTGGGGCTAGATGACTGCAAAAGTGCCTTTCAAGTCCAGAATTTTATATCCTTCCTCAGGCCTAGCAAAGACTTATAATGGCCATAGTCACTCAGAGCTTTTGACCTTGGAACTGAGAGAAACTGGGAGAGGTCAGCCTGCACAGCATTCCTTCTTTGACAATTAAAACAAAGCTACTCCAGAGCCATTGGGTTTTCCTAATTCAAGCATAGCCTTAGGGACTGGGTCAGGCAGGTCTCTCAGAGGATATTGTGTCCTCTGGGATTCAGGCTCCTGCACAGTGAGGAGGCCGAAGTTCCACAAAACAAAAGAAATCTGACCATTTATAAAGTTGAAACTTTTGGGACGCCTGGGTGGCTCAGTTGGTTGGATGACTGCCTTCGGCTCAGGTCATGGTCCCAGAGATCCGGGATCGAGTCCCGCATCAGGCTCCCAGCTCCACGGGGAGTCTGCTTCTCCCTCTGACCTTCTCCTCGCTCATGCTCTCTCACTGCCTCTCTCTCAAATAAATAAATAAAATCTTTAAAAAAAAATAAAATAAAGTTGAAACTTTTCTTCCAGGCTTGGTAGTGGTGAATTAGGTTAGGGTGGTGAAACTGTGTGGGACCTCTCTCCTCTCAGCTATTTCCGCAGCTGCTCGCTGGAGTAACCTGACAGCCCTTCTCTCTGGCCACCCCCATATTTACCCCTTCTGTCCCCGAGCTTCTTGGTGCCCATTCAGTAGCACACCTGGGAGTGTGGTCATGGAGCACCCGTGCCAGAAAGGCATTTAGGATCATCTACCAACACTCATCATACAGGTAAGAACATGGAGGCCCAGTTAAGTGACTGGGCCTAGTTCACCTGCCCAGTCCATGTGATCTGTGATCACATGTGATCTGTGATCTGTGATCTGAATCCAGGTCTGATTCTCAATTTTATGCTCTTTCCATTTTCCCTCAGATGCCATCTTCATTACTGTTCTTACATAACTGTGAGCAATTCCGGAATCTAAATGAAAAATTTTAGGCTACTTAGCCATATATGTAAGCTCAAATCTATACATATATGTGTATATACACACACACATACACACATATATGAATACATAAGTGTGTAATATATAATGTATGCTATATAATCATAAACACAGGGACTTGTTTATAAATAATCAAGTAAAAATAATCACATAAATAATCATAAAATATACCTAAATCATATTATATCATGATTTTATAGATAGATAATAGATATGTTTTATTATTTCATACATATGTAAAGCATATGTCTGTTTTTTCCCATTATAGGCCAAAACCCAAACAATTTCTTGTCACGATGGGCAGGTTTTAGATGCTGAATCAGATTTAAAATTTCTGGGCAAACACCTGTCCATCATCCTGGGACTGGTACAGTTTTGTGCATAAGAGTCTGACAATACATGACACCAAAGGAAGAAATCTTAAAGGACAAGATATTTGGCCATATAAAAATTATACTTTTATACTTTAAAAAAAGGGGCGCCTGGGTGGCTCAGTGGGTTAAGTCTCTGCCTTCAGCTTGGCTCATGATCCCAGGGTCCTGGGATCGAGCCCCGCGTTAGGCTCTCTGCTCAGCAGGGAGCCTGCTTCCCTTCCTCTCTCCCTGCCTGCCTCTCTGCCTACTTGTGATCTCTGTCTGTCAAATAGATAAAATTTTTCAAAAGAGTTATAAAATGTATTGGTGAAGATGTGGGGAAAGGGGCATGTGAAAAAAAAAAGGAGCTCTGTGAGTCAGCAGTTTAATGTGGGCTGTCAAAAAAATCCAAGTCATTTTAGGCTCTATAAATAGAAGCATAGGATCTAAAGTGATGAAAGTAATATTCTAAGTTTAAATGGAATATAACCAGTAGGTGACTGGATCTGGAGCTGAATAGCCCAGGCTCAAATCCCAGCTCCGCTACATTCTAGTAATGTGATCTTGAGCAAGTTTTTAAACCTCAGTTTCTACATCTGGCTAACGGGAATAATGCTACTATCTATTTCTTAGCGTTATTGGGAGATTAAACAAAATAGCCCATGCAAATTGCTTAGGGGAATATCTAGAACATAGTAAGCACCCAATAAATACTCCTTATTCTCTGTTATTCTGTGCTCATAAGTGTACCTGGAGAATGACCTTGAGTTCAGGAAATCTCAAAGCTGCAGCTAACCGGGGCCTGTTCAAAAGAGGGTGACAAGCTGGCATCTCTCTCTTGGAGAATTATTGGGGGAAGCAGCTAGGTTTGGGCCCAAAAGGGGACAGGCAGAGCAGATGAGGACTGTCTTCAAAGGTGTGAAACATTATCATAGACTGTTTGGAGGCCTGACAGGTGGAGGTTTCAGGGGAAGGAAAAAAAAAAAAAAAAAAAAGAACAGTTTGCTGCATAACTTAAGGGAGAAATTTAAATTAGTGAGTTCCCCATCACAAGAGGTATTCCAGCATGCTTGTTAGTGAGTTGGTAAAAGAAATATAAGCCACAGATGGGAAAGGTCAATGAAATACTTATTTAAATATTCATTATGCCTTTCAACCCTTGCGTTCTACACACTATTCCAAAAAACCTATTGTCTGTTCTGTCTTCTATTCACAATGCCCTGCCAAACCTTGGGTGTCACCTACAAGCCAAAAACAAACACATGTTAAAAACATTTAACACGATCATCTAAAACTGAATCCTCCATTGGAAATGTTTTCTAATACTTTAAAAGTTACTATAATATGAGGCCCTGATTTCTTGGGTCTATTTCTGGCAAATTTCTTTCTTTGAGACATATTCATTCAACGCATGATAAAACAGCTCCTGTGCTTCAGACCCTGGCCTGGGGGTTGGGGTATAAAATTGACCAAGAGGCAGTCTGTCCCCACCCTAAGGAGGGGGGTGGGGGTGAAGGACCTTGACCAACACACAAAGCGAAGCATGCTTTGTATAGCTTCTCGGAAAGAAGCCACCGCTCACTCTGCGGGTTGGGGCAATTTGAATTTGGTGTTGCGAACCCCTCCCAGACACCTCCCACAGAGTGCAGACACCTCCTTTAACTTCCTTCCCCTTCCCCTCAGACTTCTGTTTTCATATGTTGCCGCTTCGCTGGAATTCAAAGGCAATCCTATTATGAGCCAAACTATGTATCCAACTAAAACAGAACTGTGAGTAGGTATCATCTATCCTTCCAGACGCGTGGGACATGTCATTTTAAGTTGCTGTTGTACTAAAGTCCTGATTTCTGCTACCTCATCAATTGTATCATCTGGCTTTTCCGTCTGATCTGTGAAATCACTTGTATAACATGTTGATTTTGTACCAGATAAATAGTCCGTTTGTACCTATTTAAATTCTTCCAAGGCAAGGAAACCAATCTGTTCAGGAGCATATTTTTTTACGCAAGTAAACCCTCCTAAATTGGACAATTTCGCAATAAAAACATGAGGTGAGCAATAGAAGAATGGCACCAAGTGCTCAACAGAATGATTTCTGGAGTCTCAGGGCTTCACATTCAAATCTCAACTTTGCTTCTTCCAGGCTGTGTGGCCTTAGCCAAGTTATTTAATTTTTCCAAATGCTTTTGTCTCCTCACCTATAAAATGAAAGTAATTAAACACCTCCTTCCCATTGTTGCAAAGATTTAATGCGATACTATATTTAAGGGAGATATATATTTAAGCTAAAGGGCTTAGCACAGAGGCTAGCTTAGAGGAGGTACTCAAAAAATGGTAACCACATAGACAGGTAAGATTTCAGTTTATAGGCAATAATGTGAAGGTTGTCCTGGGCACCACCCATCATCACAGCAACAGAGCTCCGGAGAAGAAAATCACTGCAAAATGAGCCCATGAGGGCCACAAGTAACACGGGCATGGCTCATGACCTTGAGGCCGCACTGCTGAGTTGCAAAACAGCTCTGCTACTTAATAGCTGTGTGACCTTGGGCAAGGCCCTTTGCCTCTCTTGTACCTCAGTTTCCTCTTTTGAAAAGTAAGGATAATAGTTGCACCCACTTTGTGGCATTGTTATAAATATCAAATGTCTTAACACATTCAATGCTTCCATCTGTCTTTGCTGCAGGATAAGGACCACCTGGGTTAGCTATTATGATGGTGACGAATCAACAAATGCAAATTGCTGGGATTTATTTCATGGTAGTGTGTCCAGAAGACAAACAAGGTCGCTGTGCAAAAGAATTCCGGGGCTGGGACTCCTGACTCGCCTGTTCTCTCGCACCCTAAGCTTTCTTCCTTCCACCGCAGCTTTCTGCAGTCCTTCTCTCTCCTGCCCAAGCACCCCCATCCTTCTCTTTCCCACCACCCCAACTCCTGAGCTTTTGCCCAGCCTTCCAGACCACCCCAAGCCCGAAGCCACCCTCGGGATCTGCCCTGCTGCGCAAAGTGCCTGCTGGTTGTTTGTCCATCTGTCAACAGCAGTTTGTTCCAGAAACCGCTCGGAATGAGTTTGGTTTGGAACATGACTTAGTGGAGTCTAGCTTATTCATCGCATGGAAACTGCTCCTCTCTTTCTCTCTCTCTTTTTAAAGTTATGATTGATTATAAACATACCCGGATTATTAGTATGGTTTCAAGAACATTCAAAAGATGTCTAGGTCTATTGGCTGGAATCAACCCCTAATCAGAGAAAAAGGGAGGTTGAGGTTACTAAACCCAATCTTGCCCCCAGTGCAATTTGTCCAGGCCCCACTCTGGCTCTGGTAAATTTGTCTAACCTCCTAACCTCCTGGCTTGGGTAAGCCTGCCTTTTAGAATGCTACGTGGATCGATGAGATGGTGGACTTTGCTGTAAATGAAGGCAGATTCATTGCTTGTCATGCTCTAACATCAACAACTATAGTCAAAGCATCTAACAGCTTTGCCACAGAAAGATTTCCATGGTCCTTTCTTCACTATTAAGTTGACAACCAACCCAGGCATCAGTACATATATCCCTATTAGCATCTAGAAAAGGACCCTTATCTACTGAAGTATATGTCAATACTGATGTAAATAATCATTGCCACATATATAGCACCTACTGTGTGCTAGGTTCCTGACATATATAGTTTTTAATCCGTATATATGAGGTAACTGGAAGAAACTTAGTGTCTAAAAACATTACTGGGAAATTCTGCTTCAGGTGTAGTTCCCAACGAAGGGAATATTTCTGAATCAGACATTTCTTCAAAATGACAAATTAGAGAGTCTTAACACATTACAACAAAGACTGTTCAAAAGTTTCAGAGAAAAATGTAAAAATTACATTATGTTACATTACATTTCATTATAAATTATAGACATGAGAATTAGGAAAATGGAAATTGTGGTAATATCAATATGAAATTTCACTATGCTTTTTTTTCTAGGTACATTTTCTAAATTGGCTTTTATAAGCCATAATCTGAGAGAATTACTCACACTGATTAAAAACTATTAATATAAATCTGTAAGCTTGACAAACCTAACTCTTTCATCCCCATTTTCTAGTGGGGCAGCCTCACTTATCAGAAACTTAGTCTTCTATATTTTTTATCATTTATGGAGTTTAAAATGTGAACACACAAACTTAACAACAGCAATTTTCACAGCAAAATGTTTCCATTCACTTGCTCTTCTCCAGATACTAGCCCAAGCAATCAGGAAAGAAATGCCAACATTAATTATTACTCAACATTTAAAGAGAATGTTGGTATCTATTGCAAAGAATCTGCATACACCTGTGTGTGTGTGTATATGTGTGTCTTTTTCAAAGCTTGTTTCAAAATAGCTAACGATGCTATGCTAGCTAAAGAGCAAATGAGTTGTGGGCTCCTTTATTCTCCAGCACCCACTTATAACTCTCACTGCCACAAATACATTACAAACCCTAACCCACATTACCCTGACTCTAAGAAAATCTTGGTGTATTGGACAGAGTTCAGCACCATGAGTCAGAAACCAAAGCCAGCAAGTGGGTTTCTGGTGTCAACTGTCACAGCCATGTGACTTTGGGCAGTCACCCAGCTTCCTGGTCTCAGTTTCGTCTCCTGGAAATGGGGGAATGAGGCCAGGTGGTCTAAAGTCCCTTCTAGCTTTAATTTATTTTTTAAGGTTTATTTGTTTATTTGAGACAGACAGAGAAAGCACAAGCTGGAGGAGAGGCAGAGGGAGAGGGAGAAGCAATCTCCCCGCTGAGCACTGACCCTGACTCGGGACTTGATCCCAGGACCCCAAGATCATGACCGGAGCCAAAGGCAGACACCAACCAACTGAGCCACCCAGGTGCACTCCCCTTCTAGCTTTAAATCAAAACAGAATCAGGCAACAATGTGTGCTGCTTAACCCCCTCATAAGTAGAACATTTTAGGCCAAAATGTGAAACCAACAGATGACCTAAAACAGTTACATTAGGTGCTCATTCAGTTGAAAAGCTGGGCATCTGAATGAATGTCCTGAATTCAGTTCACTTCTGACAAGCTGAGCTCACATGGCTCATTGTGAGAATATCTGTTCACAGAGGTGTTGCCCACAGGATGCCAACCAGCCGTGTGTGTGAATTCACACGATGACATGACATACACCCAGCATTAGGGGAAAAACAAGCGGTGCTAAGAAAATTCAATTTTTTGATGCCATACCAGTGAGACTAAGCATTTGAGTAAGCTTGCATCCCCATTCCCTAATTTATGTAACAAAGGAATAATCTCATTGAGTAACCTCTACAGCAGAAGAGTGCGAGTCTTCTAGCATAATAAATACACATGGCTAGTGACAAAAATGCTCTAAATCATGATTTAGATTTTGCTGAGGTCCCCACCTTCCAAATCAGTCCCAGAAGATCAAGCTGTGTTGATGCCTGAGCTAAACTAGTTCACCTTTAAGATACAGAACACAGTGGAATGTATGCTGGCTTCCCTCCCAACACTCTACAGGCCATCGTGCTCTCCTGGGTCACCCCAATAGGTTCAGCATAAAACATTCTTAAAGTGAGTGGGTAGAGAGTCCAAAGCTGGGCACCAATCCTCCCCAACCCTATCTTTAGTGATACCCTTGTAGGTGGTACTTCTGCTTACCCTCTTCACAAGGTAGCCCTCCCTGATCCGTTTTGGCTCCATGTTGGCTGGACAATCAGACAGCCAAGTCCACCGTCAGACAAGTCCTGTTAGAAGCCCAGCCTCCTCTGAGAGCTGAGGCAGTTGTGGGCTGCTTTTCTAGAGTGAGGTCCCTTTCACAATTTCCCATCTGCTGGCGATCGCATGATCACATCCTCTTCCCCTCACTGGGTGGAAGACAGAATGAGGAACTGCAGACAGAAAAAAAAAAAACATTCTTTACTAAGATGGGAGGCTTACTAAGAAGGCAGATGGGTTGAATATTTACCCCATGTAAATTTTATTATCATACACAAAAACATTCTCCTAAAGAGGGGGGGGAAACAGAATGGTGAAAGGAAGAGGAAAATGAGCAAGAAAACCTCATTTTGTTTAGTTCTTAGAAGAAACCCATGGGGAAATGATATTACTGTCTTTTTCTTAGTTATAGGGAAACTCAGGCTCAGAGAAGAAAGCAGTTGACTCAAGGTCACACAGCAGGTTAAGAAGTGGATCCAGAAGAGCAGGGAGGGACCTCACCAGGTCTGCTACCTCACATCTGGCCTGAGAACTGGGCATCACACAGAATGGTAGCCCACAGAAGACCTATAAAAGCAAGTCCACAAGCAAACATGTTTGAGAAATAGTCCATAATAGTCCCAGCTTTGTGACTCCCCTTCAGATGAACAAATTAAAGACCCTCCCAAAATACTACAGGCAAAGAATCCTACTGGAATGGCATTCAATCCTGTGTTTCCCAAACTCACTTGGCTACAGAATTCCTTTCTGAATAATGTCTATTACCATTCATGTTATGCGTTGAATTGTGTTCCCCCAAAAGAAGTCCTAACCCCCAGTACCTTAGAATGTGACCCTAATTTGTAAATAAATGTAATTAGTTAAGATGAAGTAATCCTGGAGTAGATGGATCCTTGATCCAATATGACTAGTGTTCTTATAAGAAGAGTGAAGACAGCCACATGACAGCAGAGGCAGAGATCGGAGTGACAGGTCTATAAGCCAGGGAATGCCAGTGATTGCTGGCAAACACCAGAGCTAGAAGAAGCAAGCATGGATTCTCCCTTAGAGTAGTCACAGACAGCTGGTCCAATTGACATCCGACACCTTGATTTCAGACTTCTGGTCTTCAGAACTGTGAGATAATACATTTCTGCTGTTTTAAGCACCGTTTGCTGTACTTTGTGAGAGCAGCCCCAGGAAATTAATACAATTCTCAAAAACTGGTATTCTATAGAAGAAACTTTGAGAATGTTAATTTGGCCATGTGAAAATGGGCAGGTTGTTTAATCACTCTATGCCTCAGTTTTCTCATCTACAAAATGGGCATAGTAACATCTATTCAACTGAGTCCTTTTGAAAATTAAATAAGATAATACCTGTAAGTGTTTTTAAACGTGTCCAGAAAAAAAAATAAGTGTTCATAAATGTCATATTCTGCATTTTCGGGGAGTATCCATTACCTTAGGGCTGATATTTTTCAGTAAGTTCAGCAGAAGTTACAGAAGTAATCACTGGACTAGATTATTTTACTAGCTCCCTTTCTTCTTTCCACCTGTCACCACTCTTTGGCTGCTGTCAACAGAAACCAACTCTAGGTAATATGATAGAAGAATATCGGGTGGCTCATAGACTTGAAGAAAAAATGAAAACTAGGTCTTTGGAAAAACAGAAACCAGGGCAACTGTGGGGTTCCAGGAAACGAGAACTAATGAATGAATGGTTTCTTTGAGACACCAAGCTAAAAGAATTCCGGTGGGTTTCAGGCTGGTCATTTCCCAGGGATGGAGCCTTTGATTGGCCTCCCTTGGCTTAGTGCTTACCTCTCCTCCACCTGAAGGGGGAGACTGCGAACTGACCGCCCTTCGGGACAGCACCCAATTGTGCAGGGGCTTATCCCTGGGCACTATTAACAGTAGAAGGGTGAAAAGTCCTTTGGCAGTCAATACCAACTGATGTCCACAGAAGGCATCTGAGGAAGCAAGGGCATTGGGAGGGGGCAGAAGATCTGCTCTTGGGGTTTTCTAAGAGCCTCCTGATTCACTCTCCTCCTTCCTCCCAGCTCCATATATACCAGTGTTTGCTGCCTCTCTGTTTCTCACTTCACTAAAGCAGATTATGGAGAATCATAGATGGCTTGCCATTGGTTTGTCATTGCACCAAAATTACTCAAAAACTAGGGGAGGAGGAGTGGAAGAATCAACATTTGATGGCACTGGAGCGAAACAGAAACAATAAAGGGATGATTGGCCACATCTGCATTTCAACAAGTATTTTGGTATGGTTGTGTTTATATAGGTGATGGAAATAGTTCATGGATTTACTAAGTCTGATGTCGTGGCTATATTGATCTCTTTTTGTTTAATTCATCAAGTGACTTCTAAATTATGATGTTTTCTCCATTTGCCTAGTATGGTGAGAGGCCTTGAAGAACCCTTACATAGGAAATGTCCTATCATTCAGATGCCCAAAACGTAAAATCACCTTTGCATCCTGAACAATTCATTTCAAGAAATATGTGTTTAATGGTTACCATGTGCCAAGTGTTGGACTAGGTAAAAATGTCTTGCCACCAAGAGCACCCCAAATTTGTTGATCAGCTGAATGTACCTCGGATGGGTTGGAGGCTCCCTCTCCTGCTTCTCCTCCTCCTGCCGCAGGTCATCATGCCTGGTTAGCAACACCTAGTGGTCATTAGAGGAACTGTCGGAATCAATGACATTTTATTTAGGACCTCCTTAGCCTACTAGGTTGAACAAATGCTCTTCAGCTGTCAGATTCCATTCCCAGATCAAATAATTACAACCTCTTCCAATATCGTTTACATGTATGTATGTCTAAGCTAACTTTTAAAAATCACTTTCTGTCCTCCTTTTAATTCTCACATGTGACTAATACCTTGGAAACATACTTAGAGGACATTGTATCTGTGTAAGGAAAATTTAAGTCTTTGGAATAAGCAAAAAAAGACTACTGCATGTCTCCAGTGGAAAACTATGGGAAAACTATGCATCATTTACAGCACACCATTCCAGGTTATCTGATTCTACAGAATTTGTGCTTTTCCTTGTATTTGAATTCTTTTACAACTCTATAAATTGTGGATAATTGATAGCAATACAAGTAACTCTTGTCCATAAATATACAAATACATTCTATTATATATATATATATATATATATATATATATATATTCTATTTTCTTCTTCAATAGACTCTATTCCACTCCACAACCCCATCCTACCCCCACCAAAACAAGCCAGGTTTTCGCCCATTTGTAAATCAATTTTAACATTTCTTTACTCCATATAAAATGATCACTATGATAAATTCAATTAGTATTTGTCACCTTACATCATAACAAACTTTTTCCTTTTGACAAAAATTTTCAAGATCCACTCTCCCAACTACTTTCAAATATGTAGTACAGTATTATTAACTATAATCACCATGCTGTGTGCTACATTTGCATGACTTACTCATTTTATAACTAGAAATTCGTACCTTTTGAGCCTTTCACCCATTTCACCTACCCCTAACCATGCTCCAGGCAACCACCAATTTGTTCTCTATATCCATGAGTTCAGTCTCTTTGTTTTGTCTTGTGGGGGATTTTTTTAGGTTGGTATTTAGATTTTTTTTAGATTGGCATTTATCATTTTCTGCCTGATTTACTTCACTTAGCATACTGTTGTGGCAAATAGCAAGAATTTCATTTTTATGACTGAATAATATTCCACTCTACCTGTATATTACATTTTCTTTATTCTTTCATCCATCAGTGAGCATTTAGGTTGTTTCCATGTTTAGGTTATTACAAATAATGCTACGATGAAAATGAGGATGCAGATACCTTTTCAAATTGGTAGTTTCATTTTCTTTGGGTAAATACCCAGAAGTGGAATTGCTGGATCATATGGTAGTTCCATTTTTAATTTTTTGAAGAAACACCATACTGTTTTCCACAGTGGCCGCACCAATTTACATTCCCACCAACAGTGCACATCCCCTTTTCTCTACATCTTTGCCAACGCTTGTTATTTCTTGTCTTTTTGATAATAGCCATTTTAACAGGTGTGAAGTTATATCTCATTGTGATTTTGATTTGCATTTCCCTGATGGTTAGTGACATTGGGCATCTATTCAGGTATTTACTGATCATCTGTATGTTTTCTTTGGAAAAATGTCTATTCATATCTTTTGCCCATTTTTAATCGAATTGTTTATTCTTTTGCTATTGAATTGTGAAAGCTACTTACATATTTTGGAGATTAATCCCTTATGAGGTATATGATATGCATTCAGTAGGTTGCCAAGTTATCTCAGTTATACTGAGCAAATCTGCCCTTGGCTCTGGAGGAATATACTCTCTATCTTTCAAGGCTATGGTTCACTATACAAACATCCATGAAAAGATAGTGCCTCTTGTTGCAAGTTGTAGAGAAACATAAGAGATCCATGGGGAATTATCTCCCAACAAAAGGAAAGTCTTAAGTTGTTAACTCATTTAAACCCACTAGAAAATATCTATTTGGTGCCCAATGGGCCTTCAGTTCAAGATGGGGAATCAAGACCATATATTGAGCAACTCTCTACCAACAGACTCACATACACAAAATTTATGTGGAAATGATAAAAGAATTATAAAAGTGTGAACATACCTATATCCATTTGCTTCAAAAACAGTATTTCCACATGACATTTCCTTGCATTGTCAGCTAAGAAGGCCTAGAAGCGGCAATACCCCAGTAACAATGAGCATAATGGTATGGACAAAATGTTTGTGTTCCCCAAAATTCATATATTGAAATCTTAGTCTCCAATGTGACTGTATTAGGAAGTGGGGCCTTTAAAAGATAATTAGGTCATGAGGGTGGTGCCCCTATGAAGGGGATTACTGTGCTTATAAAAAAACAAAAAGAGGGACGCCTGGGTGGCTCAGTTGGTTGGGCAGCTGCCTTCGGCCCGGGTCATGATCCCAGCGTCCTGGGATCAAGTCCCATATCCGGCTCCTTGCTCTGCAGGGAGCCTGCTTCTCCCTCTGCCTCTGCCTGCCACTCTGTCTGCCTGTGCTCGCTCGCTCTCTCCCTCTCTCTCTGACAAATAAATAAAAATTTTTAAAAAAAAAACCAAAAAAAAAAAAAAAAAAAGAGCTTGCTTTCTCTCTCTCCAGCCATGTGAGGATAAAATGAGAAGATGGCCATCTGCAACCCAGAGAAGGCTCTCACAGGAACCCAACTGTGCTGGCATGCCGATCTTAGACATTTGGCCCCAGAGCTGTGAGAAATTTCTGTTGTTTATAAGCCACCCAGTCTATGGTTGTTTGTTATAGCTTCCTAAACTGACTGAGACACACAGTGTCCAGATTTTGATATACTATTCTCCAATAAAATGAACGGGGCTCCTTGGAGAAATAGATGATTCTAGAACTGGAGCAGGAAATACACAAGATGTGCCTGGAGCATCTTATGGTGCCAGAAAGTAAGGAAGTGCTGAAAAAAAATTTTTAATTAAAGAACAAAAAGTAAAACCACAATGATGGGTTATGTCAAAGGGACACAGGAGCCAACGGAAAGAGATTCCAATGGCCAAAGCTGGAACAATTTGAGCAACAAAATAAGTAAAGTAGTATTTGGATATGTGTATATATAAGTATATATATGTATACATATATATATATATCTCAAAACTTACCTATTTTATACCTTGAGAGATATACACATATAAATGTATATCTCTCAAGGTATAAAATAGGTAAGTAAATGAATAAATAAATAAATGAGGGAGAATAGATGAAGCTATTCCAAGAATTCCAAATAATTTATGTAAATACTATCAAAGAGATGGAGCATATTTCTCTACTCCTTAATTGTGAGCTGCTTACAGTGACTTCCTTTTAAAGAGTACAGTATGGAAAGAGGGAAAAAGAGTAATTTTATGGTGGAGAGATGATCAAAGTCAAAATCAACAGTGATAAGTCATGTTCTATGTACCCGTGATACCTAATCATAGGAAAAACATTAGACAAACCTCAGCTGTGGGACATTCTACTAAATACTTGGCCAGCACTCTTTAAAACTGTCAAGGTCATCAAAAACAAGGAAAGTCTGAGCAACTATCATGGCTAAGAGGAGTCTAAGGAGACATGACAACTAAATGTAATGTGAGCTGCTAGCTGGGATCCCAGAACAGAGAAAGCACATTATGAAAAGCCTGCATAAATCTTAAGAAGTATGAACTTTAGTTGATAATAATGTACAGGTATTGGTTCATTCATCTCCATCTTCTTCATTTCCATAATGTGCAGATGGAAATTCCAATGCAACAATTTCCATATAGTTATGTCCACATTCCATTTGTTCAGAACAACTCACTAACTTGAAAAGGTATTTGCATGCTGTGTTCACTCCAGAATTGTTTACAATAGCTAAAATATGGAAACAGCCTAAGTGTCTGTCAACAGATGAACAGATAAAGAAGGTATGGTGTACATATACATATACAGTGAAAAACTATTCAGCCATAAAAAAGAATGAAAACTTGCTATTTGTGACTACATGACTAGACTTCGAGGGTATTAAGTGAAATAAATCAGAGAAAGACAAGTGCCATATGATCTCACTTACATACGGAATCTAAGAAGACAAAACAAAAGCCAAGTTCATAGATACAGAAAACAGACCAATGGTTGCCAAAGGTGTGAGTGCTGGGTGGTGTGAAATGGGGAAAAGAAATCAAAAGACACAAACTTCCAGTTACTAAAAAATAATAATAATAAGTCCTGGGGATCTAATACACAGCATGGAGACTATATACTACTGTATTGCGTAGTTGAAAGTTGTTAAGAGAATAAATGTTCGAAGTTCTCATGATGAGGAAAAAAAGGTTTTGTGACTATAGATGGTAATGGATGTTACTAGACTTATTGTGGTGATCATTTCTCAAAATGTACACATATTGAATCATGCTGTATACCTGAAACTAATATAATGTTATATGTCAATTATAACTCTATATTAAAAAAAGGAAAGGCTTTAAATCAGTAAGAACTGTTTTTGTGGTGGGAACTGGTTTGGGTTTTTTTTTTTAAGTTTTATTTTGTTAAGCCACTGAGCCACTGTGGTGGTTACCGCTGCAGGTGGACTGTTTTGCCAGTTCTTCCTCCCCCTCTGAGGATTATGGAGGTAGAGAAGACCTCTTTTTAAAGAGTGTGCCTTGGTTAAATTTAAGATTTTAATGCAGTGTATAATTCTTTGCAATATGGTTTATAATAATGAGAAGTTGGGGTATCTAAATATGCAAGAATAAAAGCTTGGTTAACTGATTTGCGAAGCATATGTAGAATTAAATGAATGAGATTCAATAGGAATAAGTGGAAAAAGCAGGACACAAACCAGTTGGAGACTTTATATGCTAATTTTTCTATAGGAAACATGGAACTTTTATGAGGCTGAAAAGGGGTGAAGTCCTGTGATGATCGAGGTGCTGAGGAATATACTGTCAAACGGTTAACCAGGGCATGTCTAATAACGGCCATAAATATCTCAGTAGTTATAGGCAGAGCATGTTGGAGATTTTATGGTATAGCTTTGGTGTCCAAATAACAGAGGAATGGCATTAACAAATGCCAGAGTACCCACTGCTTTGGTGTAGCTTTAGCACACAGAAGGTTCCAGAAGACCGAGCACAGCTTTTCAGGAGTTCGGGCGACAGCACCACTCCCAGCTGGGCTCTGCCCCGGGCGACATGCTCACTGAGCAGACGGCAGCGTCCTTGATGTCAGGCATCCCCAGCCTTGACGCGGCAGACATACCGGGCTTCGCCTGCTGCGGTGGACTCGGGGTTGCAGGAGAAACTCTAAGAAGACCAACAGGGGAAGCCCACAGTAGCTGACAGGCCGTTTCCATGAGTCCACGTGAGTCAGCTCCTGCAGCATCTTCAAAGTACACAGGGGCCCAGAGAAGAGGACCAGAGCTCCCATCCTGGAAGGTCTGTGCATAGCTGAAAAGTACCAAGTGCAACTGGGGCTGTGAACCAGACTTTCCCCCAGACTTGCAGGGCTGGGGACACGCAGTTTCTATATCTGCATCCCGGTCATTGACACCAAGGGTATCTTCAATCTTCAGCTTGTTCCAACAAGTTCTTTCCTAAAACAGGCTTCTGACGATACAGCTGCTGCTTGGCGTTCCAGTTGTCACCCCTCCTTCTAACGTTTCCTGCCCACGTTCAGATGAGCTAAGTGGCATTAAGTGAGCTGAGGTCACTGAAGAGATGTTTAAATAAGCTATTTTAAAAGTTACTGACATCATCGGCTCTGAGCTGTTATTTCTAGGTCAGCACAACGTCTTGCCTGCAGCAGCGACACTCATGGCTGATGACCGCCTGACTGCGAGGGACACAACAGGGGACCGAGGCGGGTGAAGCACCAGCAGCCAGGTGACACCGCGCACCCTCTAGCAGCCAACTTCCCGTAAAAGGTGGGGGAAACTCTTTTCCCCTAGCAGAATTTAAACCAAATGACATACCTGATTATGATTTGGTTCTGAAAATATTTTGACACTTAAAGTTCTAGAAATAATAGGTATATATTTCATCCTGATTCAAACAGACTTCCCATTTCCTTAAAAAGATAACTTAGTCTCACTTATAGGAAAGAAAAAGTAAAATCTGGGTTTACTTAAATATTTACCAAGTAACCCCAGGAACAGAAGCCAGATTAGACAATACCTAAGTTCTTTTCCAACACCTAGATTCTATAATTCTATGAAATAAATAAGATTTGCCCATATTTAGTTGGTTGGTTTTGGGTAGTTTGAACTTTTTTCAAGTTCAGAGTTTCTAGAATGTGGTTTCTAGGATATTAAAAATGATAACAAATACATGTGTTTCACCTCTTTATGAGAGGACAAATGTCCGTGCATCTAAGGCTTGTGTAAATTTTCTAAATGCTGTGGATTGTTTTAAAAATGGCATTCTTTTTAACATAACACTTCAATCAGTGTGAATCCACAGTAATAAGAGCTTACATTTATCGAATGTTTATCATGTCTTGGCACTGTGCTAAATCCCTCATTTTGAACTCATTTAATCCTCCCACTTTACCCAGGCAGGCATTATAATATTATTATTACCCCTGTCTTCAAGATGAGGCAGCAAGCAAGGAGACATTGAATGATTTCCCCACATCAGCTGAGTTCATAAGGACAACGGGCTGGGATTTGTCCAGGTCTGTCTCATTCCAGAACCTGCAAGCTCCATACAATTCTGTAATATGGTCATCTCTAGTCTGGGGTGCCTGGCAGCCAAGATAAATCAATTAAATTCACATCAACCCCAAAGGGAGCCACCATTTCCACAATGAAACAAAGCTTCCTTGATTTTTCATCCTAAAAAAAAAAAACCAAAAACAAGAACAAAAACCAAAAAACTTGCTGTGTATTTTTTTTAAGACTTTATTTATGTATTTGACAGAGAGAGAAATCATAAGTAGGCAGAGCAGCAGAGCAGCAGGCAGAGAGAGAGGAGGATGCAGGCTCCCTGCTGAGCAGAGAGCCCGATGTGGGGCTTGATCTCAGGACTCTGAGATCATGACTTGAGCCAAAGGCAGAGGCTTAACCCGCTGAGCCATCCAGGTGCCCCTCTCACTCTGTATTTATAGATAGGCACCAATAAATATCCAATATCCAATATCCCTGCAGTAAATGCAATTTCTTAAAATCTCTTGACAAATCTGAGGTAAGGAAATAAACAGCAAGAAATAAGCAATTTCTTTAAAATATCTTGACAAATCTGAGGTAAGGAAATAAACAGTTTGAAAAAGTTGTCTCTTCTGAAGGGAGTTAAAACAATAGGAGTCATATGTAAAGCTTTCTAATCATCTATCTTAATCCAGAAATAAAACCTGGGATAAATATATAAATAGACAAACATAAGCAATACACACACATACACACAAATAAAATCTTAGATGAATATTCTTTTTTTTTTAAGATTTTTTATTCATTTGAGAGAGCCCGCACGAGCAAGAGTGAAAGCATGAACAAGGGGAGAGTCAGAAGGAGAGGGAGAAGCATACTTCCCACTGAGCAGGGTCCCCAATGAGGGACTTGATCCCAATATCCTGAGATCATGACCTGAGCAGAAGGCAGACGCTTACCCAACTGAGTCACCCAGGCGTCCCTCAGATGAATATCCTTTAAACAGTCCTCCCTATAGATCTTTCTCATCACAGTGCTCAAGATAAAAGTTCAGTAGCAAAAAGTTCAAGGTTACAGTCTTAGGCAAAGGCCTGAAGTGTGTATATTCTAGGTGGCTATTTTTTTTTCAAGATTTTACTTATTTATTTGAGAGAGAGAGAGAGAGAACATAAGAGGGGAGAGGTCAGAGGGAAAAGCAGTCTCCCCACTGAGCAGGGAGCCCAATGTAGGACTCGATCTCAGGACTCCAGGATCATGACCTGAGACAAAGGCAGTTGCTTAATCAACTGAGCCACCCAGGTGCCCCATCTAAGTAGCTAATTATTAGCAGATATATACGCTGAAATATTATCATGTTGTTATTCAATAAGTGGTGGTGTAATGGATAGCCTATGAGAAAGAAAACAGATAAATTTAGATTCTACATCTCACACTTTATATCAAAATAAATTTCAGATGGACCAAAAATGTAAATATTAAAAATATTGGGAAAGCTTATCAGAAAACAGAAAATAAAATTATTTTTATAATCCCAGAATGGGAATGCCATAAGAGATTGATAGATTAAATTACATAGAAGTTAAAAATTACATATGAGAAAAACACCACAAACAAATAAAAAAGAGAAATCTCAAATTGAAAATAAATGAGGATATAATCACACACACACAAACACAAAACACACACAAAAATTACACACACATAAAAAATAAGATAAAAATAAGATAAAAAAGACAGAAAATGCGTAAAAAATACGAACCAACACTCATACAAAAGGGAGGCCAAATGATTCCTAAGCTTATGAAAAATGTGTGAACCCATTCATAATAATAAGGAATGCACAAAAGAATGAGATGATATTCCTTACACATCAGATGGCTCAGATTCAAAACTCTGATCACACTCTGTTGGCGAAGGTGCAGGGAAATAGACAAATGGCTGGTGGAGGTATTAAGTAGAACAAACTCGACAGAAGAAAATTTGGCAATGGTTATCAAAATTACAGAGAAAACACATATCTTTGACCCAGAAAATCTGCTTCTGAGCAAAAATCCTTGGATATATTTATCTGCTTGCAAATAACAATATACAAGGATTCCCCTCACTAAGGTACAAAGTACCTCTGTGTCTTTCTCCTTTCTTGGTCACGATAACACCAAGACTGTCCCTAGGACCCACTTATTGGTCTTGACCGTCTCCCCCACAAGAGTGTGCGTGTGCATAAAGGATGAGCAGCAGGCCTGCTTGGGGAGGTGATCCCAGTTTGCCTTCTCATAGCGCCACTTCCTTGTGTAAATGCGGATACCATGAGTTGGTTATCCGTCCTGTTTACTGGGAGAGTGGAAAACTGGCACTCAAGCTTTGAGCCTGTGTAAGTGGAATTATATAGGCAGGTGGGGAACTAGGGCAGTACATTCTGTCTTTCAGAATGAATCACACATACCTTGACCTCGTTCACAGAAACTATGTTTGTGCTCCCCGCTTGCAGCTGCTGGACCACTGCGAACACCATATAGGCTTCGCATGCTGTTTTCCCTGACCTGCTTCTGTCTATGGTGTAAACTTCGTGCTAGATTTGGTCCAGCTGAGTCCTACTAGCTGCCTTGCTAGTCTGAACCTGGAATTACTCCTGGTGACAGGACAGTGCACCAGAAGGCAGGCTGCATCCCCAGCACTGGGACAGGACCTGGTACAGAGGAGCAACTCTATAGGCAAGAATCAAATGATAAATGAATGGATGGATGAATATTGTTAAGTGAAAAAGATCAAGGTACACAACAGTAACACTGCATGTTACCATTTGTGTAAAAAGGTAACATTGCTTCCATTGGCACAGGCTAAGTCTGGTCAAGGGCGCAAGTAATTCGCCCCTTCATAAATGAGTGCACTTCTATGTTTGGTGGTTACAGGATTTCTATAAAGGTTTTTGTTGGGGGGCACCTGGGTGGCTCAGTCAGTTCAGCGTCTGCCTTCGTCTCGAGTCATGATCTCAGGGTCCTGGGATCAAGCCCTGTGTCAGGCTCCCTGCTCAGCTGCGAGTCTGCTTCTCCCTCTCCTTCTGTGATTGCTCTCACTCTCTTTCAAATAAATCAGAAAAAATTGTTTAAAAATTTAGAAAAGAAAGGTTTTTATTGGAAAACAGTTGTTGGTCTGCTTTATCATATATGTAAATGTATAAATGATTAATTGAGATTGTATTTCATAGGCAATAATGATCTTGAACTGGAATATCATCAAGGAGACATTATGGAAGAGCTGGAAGTGGTATGCAGTAGATCGGCAGATGTCGCGCATGGAACCCTACTCATCCCATCAGGAAAGACAGGTTGTAAAATAATAGACCCTAAAGATATTGACCATATTCATCTTCCCTATGAAGTTGCTGAAAATCAATCAATAGGTTCTGAGGAAAGGGCTGCTAAAAAATAACAGCTTGCATTATAAGGAGTTTATATTAAGCTTTCTGATTACTGTTAAATATCTGTAAACTTTCTTATTTCAGTTGTAATGAAATAAGAATAAAGAAAAATACATTTTCCATTCCTTACATAACAAATGGGATAAATAGGAGAAGCTTACAGAGAATCCAAGAACTGTTAAAAATTATTAAGAAATAAAGGTGGATAGTGCTGCTTATCTTTATATCACTCAGAATTATCATATGATTTAATAGTTTCCTATTCCTGCTAACTGGCTTTTATGCATGGGTTCTGTATCAGGCATATTTATCTACATATGTCTTCTATATATTTTAGCCCATTAAAATCCAACAAACAGGCTGCAAATACTGTAAATCTTTCCACTCTGGCTGGTAGCAATGTAAACTGTTCCCAGCCCTACTGCTGGGAATGATTCAACCCACTGCTTTCTTTCCTGGCCTTGTAGAATTTTGCCCAAATACCTGCACAAATCAGGAGTTAACCAAAGATCCAAGTGGACTGCTCTGCAGATACCTAGAACATTCTCAATCTCTCCGTTCCACATCTCCCCATTGACAATCTGACCTACACATTCTAGCCAGTCTCCCCTCCTTCTCATCTCTGCTCCTCAGTTCAGTGGGGCTACTGGGCTCTGTTTCAGTTCTCCTTCCTGCTCCATGGCCTGGAAATGGCTTCAGACAGTGGAGAAAATCAGAGGGCTCCTCTTAATTATTTCCCTTCTCTTATGTTCACAGTCTATGCTACCTGCTGTCCATTGTCTGAAAATAGTTGTTCCTGCTGTTTGAATTTCTAGCTCCTTATTACAAGGGGGAAATTCTTGTTGCAGTTAAACCTTCATGGGAATAGGTATAAGTCAATAATTTTACCCTTTGTACTTCCCCAAGAATGATAAAAACTATCTCCAAGGTCAATTTAAATGATGTTGTGGTCATGTTAAAGACACACACACATGGGACACCTGGGTGGCTCAGTGGGTTAAAGCCTCTGCCTTTGGCTCAGGTCATGATCTCAGAGTCCTGGGATCGAGCCCCGCATCGGGCTCTCTGCTCAGCGGGGAGCCTGCTTCCCCTCCTCTCTCTGCCTGCCTCTCTGCCTGCTTGTGATCTCTGTCTGTCAAATAAATAAATAAAATCTTAAAAAAAAAAAAGACACACACACACACACACATTCACACACCCCAGGAACAACAATAATTCTTGTCTTTTAGAAATTCTATTAAAATATTCATGGACTAAGTGATATAATTTCTGAAATTTGTTTCAGAAGTATGGGTGAGGGTGAAATTCCATGAGAAGAGACACTGGTCATGAATTGATAATTATTGAAATTGGGTGAGGAATACTACCTACTTTTTTATGTTTGAAATTTCCATAATAAAATGTTTTCTGAAATCAATGATGAGAAACTCTGCTTAACGCCCACTAGATCACTTCTGTGTCAAGTTCATAGCAATGGCTGATCTGAGAGCAGAGGTTTGGTGGCTAAATATGAAATCAGGCAGTGTAAATAAGCTGCAGGGAAGAGAAACTGAAGAGTGAAGGGCAGTTCTCAAACACCATCTTATCTTCATCGGTTCCAGTACTGGCCCTCCCTGATACCCCAAGGACCAGGCTAGCAACAGGCTCTCCCCCTACTGTGAGAGGGGGCAGAAGCTCTGCCCCACGCCACATAGTTACTGCTTCTGTGACGGCTTGGTCCCTATTTTAGAGAGTGAGATTTCACAAATGACAAAACCAATCTGTCCTGCCACAAACTCTGACTAAATAGAACCTGGGTTCTATTGCTGCTATGGTAACAGCAAAGACAGGCAGTGAGTGGGGGGGACACATGCTTTGTCACAGGGATTAAAAAAAAGTAGGTGAAAAGCAAAAGTCAGAGAAAGCAGTCTATTCATCTCTCAGGACCCAGCCAGAAGCCCTCTTCAGTCAGTGCTCTGGAGAATGTAAATTCTGCCTCCTCTCTAAACTCAGTGGCCTCCTCTACTGAGCTGTGTTTATAAAGCACAGAGTCTGTGCATCCAAGGAAGGTATCATCATGTCCATTTTGCAGAAGGGAAAACTGAGGCTCAGAGAGACTAGGAAACTCTCTAAAGTCTAGTCAGTGCCAAAGCTTGGATCAAAACCCAGATCGACCTAGTGCCATAGCCTACGTTCTCCCATCTCTGATCCAGGAGCCTTGAGCACTTGTGAGTGCTCATTCAGAAAGTATCCATGTTAACCTATACGTCCATTATAAAATAAACAGAATAAACTACAGCATAAAGGCAAACATAGAAATCATGATTAAGCATTTAAAGGTCCAGAGTGTTTTAAAGACTCATATGCCCTCCCCGTCCTCTCCCAAATTTCAACGAAATAGAAACATAATATTAGACTATACTAATAAAGGGGAAATCTCTTTCCCTTATAGAAACCTGAGAAGAGACGTGTAATTACAGATCTGTTTTCAGAGATGGGCCAAACAAGCAATATTCTAGGACATCAATCTGTATGCCAATCTAATATCATTGGGATAAATAAAAATTATACTGTTCTGTTCAGGTTTTCTCACATAACTCCTTAAACAGTGCAGTGTAAATCAGTCTTATTCTTGTTCAGTCCCTATAATAAATCCTCTATTTGAACATTATTCAATGTGGTAGATAAAAGGGTATTTATTAATTCAAACTGGTTTCTAAAGAAGGTGTTTTTGTTTGGTATTGATGTTATTTGGGGATATTGTTTGTGTTTTGTTGAACACAAATACAATTTTTATCTACAGCATGCTTACCTTGTCATACTTCAGGAGAGAAATCAAGGGTACTCTGGCAGGAACACAGCCAAGAGGTTGCTGTTGCTACAGAGCATACCCCATGAGCCACCACTTCCACCAGTGAATTCTAACTATATTTAATCTTTGCATTATTCATTCAAGATTTAACATCCCATTTAGGTGGGCTCCAAGATGGCAGAGGAGTAGGAGACTAAATTTCATCTGGTCTCAGGAATTCAGCTAAATAGTTGTCAAACCATTCTGAACACCTACAAACTCAACAGGAGATTGAAGAAAAGAGTAGCAGCAACTAAATGAATGGAAAAGTGACCACTTTCTGGGAGGTAGGACATATGGAGACATGAATCCAAGGCGATATACAGGAAGATAGACCATAGGGGCAGGGGCTAGCTCCCAACAAGTGATAGAGTGGCAGAGCACAAAATTGGAAATTTTGTAAGTCTACTCCACTGAGGGGAGTAGAGCCACTATAGTGGCTAAGTCGGGGGGTGGGGAGAGCCCTCGCTGGGACTATGTGGTCTCAGGACTCTTAGGGTCACAGAAAGACAAGGGAGCCCGAGTGTCACAGAGCTCCCAGGTATCAAAATCAGGGAAGCCAGCTGCAAAGACGGAGCTGAGGAGTCAGCTCTCAGCTCGGGGTTGCCATAAACAATGATCTGCAGTGCAGTCGGGCCACTGCCCTTCAAGTGGGACCCCATAAGTGGCAGATCTGGGGAGATTCCCCTTCCTACCCCAGAAGGAGCTGCACAGGAGCACGCCGCAGGAATCTGCTGGGTTTGGAGACTCCAAATGGGGCCATGCCCTGGAGATAGAAACACTCGGTCACAGGCCGGGTCAGCATGGAGTGTGACTGGAGACCAATGAGATGGGAGGGATTGGCTGCTTTTCTCTGAGGGCGCACTGAGTAGTGGGGCCCCCAAGCTCTCAGCTCCTCCAGGCCTGAGATTAGGAGGCTTCCATTATCATTCTCACCCTCCAAAGCTGTACAGAAATCTTTCAGGTAACAAAAGCTTCTGAGAGTGAACCCCAACAGATTGTTTAGCCTGGCCCCTGGCAAGGGTGGTGCAATTCCTCCTTGGGCAAAGACATTTGAGAATCACAGCAACAGGCCCCCTTCCCCAGAAGATCAGCAAGAACATCCAGCCAAGATGAAGTTTACTGATCAATGAGAGGTGCAAAGCTCCAGTGCCAGGGGAATAACCCATAGAATTCATGGCTTTCCCCCCCATGATTTTTTAGTCTTTCAAAGTTAGTTTCTTAAATTTTCTTTATTTCTTTCTTTTTCGATTTATTCTTTTAATTTTTCTTCTTTTGTTTTTCAACCAACTTCTTACCAATTCCTTTTTTCAAATCTTAGATTCTTCTAACAGAGCAAAATATGCCCTAAATCTAGTGTATGCCTTTGTTCTATTCACCCACCTAATCATATTCTCTCCTCTTTTTTAAAATTTTTCTTCTTTCTTTTTTCAACCAACTTCTTATCTTTTCAATTCCTTTTTTAAAATCTTTTTTAATTTTCATTTTTACAGTCATATTCCATCCCTTCATTGTATTTACCCTTATTTTTGTATATATATGTTTTTCTTTCTTTAAAATTTTGGGAGGCAGTTTCTTCTAACAGACCAAATACACCCAAAATCTAGTGTGTGTCTCTGTTCTATTCTATTCACCAGCCTGATCATTTTCTTCTTCTCCCCTCCCCCCCAACACATACACCGGTTTTGGGTATCTTTTGATTTGTATAGTGTATATTTTTCTGGGGCCATTGTTACCTTTGTAGCATTCTGTTCTCTTGTTCATCTATTCTTCTCTGGACAAAATGACAAAACGGAAAAACACCTCAAAAAAAAAAAAAACAAAAAAAACAAAAAACAAAACAAGAGGCAATCCCGACTGCCAGGGAGCTAATCAACATGGACATTAGTAACATGTCAAAACTAGAATTCAGAATAATGATTATAAAGATACTAGCTTAGCTTGAAAAAAGCATAGAAGATAATAGAGAATCCTTTTTGGAGAAATAAAATCTAATCAAGTCAAAATAAAAAGGCTATCGATGAGGTGCAATAAAAAATTGAGGCTCTAACTGCTAGGATGAATGAGGCAGAAGAGAGAATTACTGGGGCACCTGGGTGGCTCAATTGTTAAGTGTCTGCCTTTGGCTCAGGTCATGATCCATGGTCCTGGGATCAAGCCCTGTGTCAGGCTCCCTGCTCAGTGGGAGGCCTGCTTCTCCCTCTCCCATTCCCCCTGCTTGTGTTCCCTCTCTCGCTGTGTCTCTCTCTGTCAAACATAAATAAAATCTTTAAAAAGAAGAAGAACGGGGCACCTGGGTGGCTCAGTGGATTAAAGCCTCTGCTTTCGGCTCAGGTCATGATCCCAGGGTCCTGGGATCGAGCCCCGCATCAGGCTCTCTGCTCAGCAGGGAGCCTGCTTCCTCCTCTCTCTCTCTGCCTGCTTCTCTACCTACTTGTGATCTCTGTCTGTCAAATAAATAAGTAAAATCTTAAAAAAAAAATAAAAAATAAAAAGAAGAAGAAGAGGGAATTAGTGATATGGAACACCAAATGATGGAGAATAAAGAAGTTGAGAAAAAGAGAGATAAAGTTATTAGATCACAACAGGAGAATTTGAGAGATAAGTGGTACTATAAAGTGAACAATATTAGAATAATTGGCATCCCAGAAGAAGAAGAAAGAGAGAGAGGGCAGAAGGTGTATTAGAGTAAATTATAGCAGAGAACTTCCCTCATTTGGGAAAGGAAACAGGCATCAATATCCAGGAGGCACAGAGAATCCCCTTCAAACTCAATAAAAATAGGTCAGCACCCCAACATCTAATAGTAAAACTTATAAATCTCAGATACAAAGAGAAAATCCTGAAAGCACCTCAGGACAAGTGGTCTGTAACCTACAATGACAGAAACATTAGATTGGCAACAGACCTGTCCACAGAGACCTAGCAGGCCAGAAAGGACTGGCATGATATATTCAGGGTTTTAACTGAGAAAAATATGCAACTGAGAATACTATATTGAGCTAGGCTGTCATTGAAAATACAAAGACAGATAAAAAGCTTCCAGGACAAACAAACTAAAAGAATTCACAATCACCAAACCAGCCCTACAAGAAATATTGAAAAGGGTCCTCTAAGCAAAGAGAGAGCCTAAAGGCAACATAGACCAGGAAGAAACAGAGACAATATACAGTAACAGTCACTTTAAAGGCCATACAATGGCACTAAATTCATATCTTTCAATAGTTACCCTGAATGTAAAAGGGCTAAATGCCTCAATCAAAAGACACAGGGAATCAGATTGGATAAAAAAACAAGACCCATTGATATGCTGTCTGAAAGAGACTCATTTTAGACCCAAAGACATCTCCGAATTTAAAGTGATGGAGTAGAAAACCATTTACCATGCTAATGGACATCAAAAGAAAGTTGGGGTGGCAATCCTTTTATCAGACAAATTAGATTTTAAACCAAAGACTCTAATAAGAGATGAGGAAGGACACTATATAGTACTTAAAGATTCTCTCCAACAAGAAGATCTAACAATTTTAAATATCTATGCCCCTAATATGGGAGCAGTTAGTTATATAAACCGATTAATAACAAAATCAAAGAAACACATTGACAATAATACAATACTAGTAGGGAACTATTATATCCCCCTCACTGAAATGGACAGATCATCTAAGCAAAATATCAACAAGGAAATAAAAGCTTTAAATGACACACTGGACCAGATGGACATCACAGATATATTCAGAACATTCCATCCCAAGGCAACAGGAACACATTCTTCTCTAGTGCACATGGAACATTCTACAGAATAGATCACATCCTGGGTCACAAATCAGTTCTCAACCAGTACCAAAAGACTGGCATCTTTCCCTGCATATTTTTAGACCACAATGCTTTGAAACTAGAACTCAACCACAAGAGGAAAGTTGGAAAGAACTCAAATACATGGAGGCTAAAGAGCATCCTACTAAAGAATGAATGGGTCAACCAGGAAACTAAGGAAAAATGAAAAAATTCATGGAAACAAATGAAAATGAGAACACAACTTTTCGAAATCTTTGGGACACAGCAAAGGTGATTCTGAAAGGAAAGTAAATAACAATACAAGCCTTTCTCAAGAATCAAGAAAGGCCTCAAGTACACAACCTAACCGTACACCTAAAGGAGCTGGAGAAAGAACAGCAAAGAAAGCCTAAACCCAGCAGGAGAAGGGATATCATAAAGATCGGAGCAGAAATCAATGAAATAGAAATGAAAAGGACAGTAGAACAAATCAATGAAACTAGGAGCTGATTCTTTGAAAGAATTAATAACATTGATGAACCCCTGGCCAGACTTATCAAAAAGAAAAGAGAAAGAACCCAAATTAATAAAATCATGAATGAGAGCGATCACAACCAACACCAAAGAAATACAAACAATTATAAGGACATATTATGAGCAATTATATGTCAACAAAATTAGACAACCTGGAAGAAATGGATGCATTCCTAGAAACGTATAAACTACCAAAATGAATGAGCAAGAAATAGAAAGACCCATAACCAGCAAGTACATTGAAGCAGTAATCAAAAATCTCCCAAAAAACGGGAGTCCAAGGCCAGATGGCTTCCCACAGGAATTCTACCAAACATTTAAAGAAGAATTAATACCTATTCTTCTGAAACTTTTCCAAAAAATAGAAGTGGAAGGAAAACTTCCAAACTCATTTTATTAGGCCAGCATTACTTTGATCCCAAAACCAAAGACCCCATCAAAAGGGAGAATTACAGAACAATATCCCTGATGAACACAAATGCAAAAATTCTCACCAAAATACTAACCAATAGGATCTAACAGTACATTAAAGAATTATTCATCACAACCAAGTGCAATTTATTCCTGGGCTACAAGGTTGATTCAACATCTGCAAATCAATCAATGTCATACACTATATTAATCAAAGAAAAGACAAGAACCATACAATACTCTCAATAGATGCAGAAAAAGCATTTGACAAAGTATGGCATCTTTTCTTGATTAAAACTCAAGTGTAGGGATAAAAGGTATATTCAATATCATCAAAGCCATCTGTGAAAAACCCACAACAAATATCATTCTCAATGGGGAAAAACTGAGATGTTTCCACTAAGGTCAGGAATATGGCAGGGATGTCCACTATGACCACTGCTATTCAACATAGTACTGGAAGTCCTAACTCCTCAATCAGACAACAAAAAGAAATAAAAGGCATCTGAATCAGCAAAGAAGAAGTCAAACTCTCACTCTTTGCAGATGATATGATACTCTATGTGGAAAACCCAAAAAACTCCACTCCCAAACTGCTAGAACTCATACAGGAATTCAGCAAAGTGGCAGGATATAAAATTAATGCACAGAAATCAGCTGCATTTCTATATACCAATAAGACAGAAGAAAGAGAAATTAAGGAGTCAATCCCATTTACAATTGCACCCAAAACCATAAGATACCTAGAAATAAATCTAACCAAAGAGGCAAAGAATCTTTGCTCAGAAAACTATAGAATACTCATGAAAGAAATTGAGGAAGACACAAAGAAATGGAAAAACATTCCATGCTCATGGATTGGAAGAACAAGTATTGTGAAAATGTCTATGCTACCTAGAATGATCTACACATTTAATGCAATCCCTATCAAAATACCATCAATTTTTTTCAAAGAAATAGGGCAAATAATCCTAAAATTTATATGGAGCTAGAAAAGATCCCGAATAGCCAGAGGAAAGTTGACATAGAAAACCAAAGCTGGCAGCATTACAATTCCAGATATTAAGTTCTATTACAAAGTTGTAATCATCAAGACAGTATGGTACTGCCCCAAAAACAGACACATAAATCAATGGAAGAGAAGAGAGAGCCCAGAAATGGACCCTCAACTCTATGGTCAATTAATCTTCAACAAAGCAGGAAAGAATGTCCAATGGAAAAAAGACAGTCTCTTCAACAAATGGTGTTGGGAAAATTGGACAGCCACATGCAGAAGAATGAAATTGGGCCATTTCCTTACACCACATACAAAAATAGACTCAAAATGGATGAAAGACCTGAATGTGAGACAGGGATCTATCAAAATCCTTGAGAAGAACACAGGCAGCAACCTCTCTGACCTCAGCCATAGCAATTTTCTCCTAGATACATTGCCAAAGGCAAGAGAAGCAAGACAAAAATGAACTATTGGGACTTCATCAAGATCAAAAGCTTTTTCACAGTAAGGGAAACAGTCAACAAAACCAAAAGACAACCAACAGAGTTGGAGAATATATTTGCCAATGTCTTAATCAGATAAAGAGCTAGTATCCAAATCTATAAAGAACTATAAAGATCTATAAAGAACAAACTCAACATCCAAAGAACAAATAATCCAATCAAGAAATGAGCAGAAGGGGCACCTGGGTGGCTCAGTGGATTAAAGCCTCTGCTTTCGGCTCAGGTCATGATCCCAGGGTCCTGGGATCGAGCCCCGCATCGGGCTCTCTGCTCAGCGGGGAGCCTGTTTCCCCCCTCTCTCTCTCTGCCTGCCTCTCTGCCTGCTTGTGGTCTCTGTCTGTCAAATAAATAAATAAATGAAATCTTAAAAAAAAAAAAAAAGAAATGAGCAGAAGACATGAACAGACAGTTCTGCAAAGAAGACATCCAAATGGCCAACAGACACATGAAAAAGTGCTCCACATCACTTGGCATCAGGGAAATACAAATCAAAACCACAGTGAGATACCACCTCACACCAGTCAGAATGACTAAAATTAACAAGTCAGGAGACAACAGATGTTGGCAAGAATGTGGATAAAGGGAAACCCTCCTACACTGTTGGTAGGAATGCAACTTGGTGCAGCTACTCTGGAAAATAGTGTGGAAATTCCTCAAAAAGTTGAAAATAGAGTTACCCTATGACCCAGCAATTGCGCTACTGGGTATTTGTCCCAAAGATACAAATGTAGTGACCCAAAGGGGCACCTGCACTCCAGTGTTTATAGCAGCAATGTCCACAATAGCCAAACTATGGAAAGAGCTTAGATGTCCATCAAAAGATGAATGGATAAAGAAGATATGGTCTATATACCTGATATAGATAGATAGATAGATAGGTAGATAGATAGATATCACACAATGGAAAATTATGCAGCCATCAAAAATGAGATCTTGCCATTTGCGACAACATGGATGGAGCTAGAGGGTATCATGCCAAGCAAAATAAGTCAATCAGAGAAAAGCAATTATCATATGATCTCACTGATATGTGGAATTCGAGGAACAAGGGAGAGGATCATGTGGGAAGAAAGGAAAAAACGAAATTGGATGAAACCAGAGCGAGAGATAAACCCGTAAGAGACTCTAAATCTCGAGAAACAAATTGAGGGTTGCTGGAGTGGAGGAGGGTGAGAGGGATAGGGTGGCTGGGTGATGGACATTGGGGAGGGTATGGGCTACGGTGAGTGCTGTGAGTTGTGTAAGACTGATGACTCACAGAATCATGAGTCTGATGCCCCTGAAACCAATGATATATTATATGTTAATTTTTTAAAAATTTAAAGTCCTAAAAAAGACACACGCCTCACACCTTATACAAGGTGTGATATCTGTATCGCAACTTGTGTGATATGTAGTATCTCTAAATGCAAAATGTAAAACTAGAAAACTTGTAGAAGAAAAAGAGGCAAAATATGTTGTGGGCTTAAGTTGGACAAAGATTTCTTAGATAAAACAGCAAATTCATGATCCATAAGAAAAACAAATTGATGGATTGGAATTCTTTAAAATTAACCAACTTTTCTCCTTAAAAGATACCATGAAGAAAACAAAAAGACAAACCAAAACAATAAACATTTTGTGGTAGGCTCAACAATGGCCCCCCCCGAAGATGCCCACATCCTAACCCTTGGGATTTGTGCATATGTTATCTTACACAGAAAAAGAGGCTTTAAATATGATTAAGTTCAGGATCTTGCGATGGGGAGATTATCAGGGACTGCCCAATTGGGCCCCATGTAATTACAAGTTTTCTTATAAAAGGGAGACACGAGGGGTCAGAGACAATGTGATGACAGAAACAGAGAGAGACCAGAAGATGTTGCTGGCTTTGAAGACAGAAGTTGAAGCCATGACCCAAGAATGCAAGTCATCTCTAGAAGCTAAAAAAGTCAAGGAAAGATTTTCCCCTGGAGCTATCAGAAAAAAACTGCAGCCTTGCCAACACATTATTTTAGGACTTTTGACCTCCAAACTTTATGATAATTAATTTATGTTGTTTTAGGCTCCTAACTTTGTTGTAATTTGTCACAGCCTCAGCAAAATCCTAATACGTATATATCCATACACACACACACATACATATACACAGTTTAAAGAAAACACTTCTTAAAAAGATGAGAAGTTACACATGTATACATAAAATATATAAGCAGTTTATTTATTTATTTGTCAGAGAGAGACACAGTGAGTGAAGAACACAAGCAGCGGGAGTGGGAGAGGGAGAAACAGGCTTCCCGCTGGGTAGGGAGCCTGATGTGGACTCCATCCCAATCAGGGTCCGAGCGGAAGGCACACGCTTAATAACTGAGCCACCCAGGCTCACCCACATAAGCAGTTTTAAAGAAAATGATGAAGTAAATATATGTGTGACCATCACCTACGTCAAGAAATAGAACATTCCCAGCAACCTGGCCTACACACCCCATATACCCTTCCCCTTCATCTATTTCTCCCTCCTCACTGAGATCGCAACTACTGGGCTGCATGGTAATCATTTTCTGGGTGTCCTTTATAATTTGTGTGCACCATAAATGCACATAGGGAAGTGTATTTCTAAACAGTATGCCAATTTTGCCTGTTTTTTAAATGTGCTAAAATTCGCATAACACAAATTTTTCACCAAATCATTTTTTTTTAATTTTTTTTAAAGATTTTATTTATTTATTTGTCAGAGAGAGAGAGAGAACAGGCAGACAGAGTGGCAGGCAGAGGCAGAGGGAGAAGCAGGCTTCCTAGCAAGGAGCCTGATGTGGGACTCGATCCCAGGACGCTGGGATCATGACCTAAGCCGAAGGCAGCCGCTTAACCAACTGAGCCACCCAGGCGTCTCACCAAATCATTTTTAAGTGTACCGCTCTGTAATGTTAAGTACATTCACATTGTTATGCAGCAGATCTCCAGAACTTTTCATCTTGAAAATCTGAAACTTCATACTCATTAAATTACTCCCATTTCCCCCTCTCCCTAAAGTCCCTGGCAATCACCATACTTTCTGTTTCTATGAGTCTGACTGACTTTAGATACTTCATATAAGTGAAATCATGCGATATTTTGTCTTTTCGTAACTAACTTATCTCACCTAGCATGTCTTCAAGTTTCATCCATGTTGTAGCATGTGTCTGAATTTCCTTCCTTTTTAAGTCTGAATAATATTCCATTGTATGTATATAGTACATTTCATGTGTCTATTCACCTGTTGTGGACATTTGGCTTGCTTCCACCTTTGGGCTATTGTGGATATTGCTGCTATGAACATGACTGGACAATCATTCCTTCAAGACCCTTCTTTTGGATATATATCCAGAAGTGGTGTTGCTGAATCATATGGTAATTCTATTTTTAATTTTTTGTGGAAACACCGTACTGTTTTCCACAGCAGCTGCCCCATTGTACCTTCCCACAAACAGTGCACAAAAGTTCTCATTTCTCCAATCGTTTTCTTTTTTTAAAATGATTTTTATTAACATATAATGTATTATTTGCCCCAGGGGTACAGGCTTGTGAATCGTCAGGCTTACACATTTCACAGCACTCACCACAGCACATACCCTCCCCGATGTCCATAACCCAACCACCCACCCTATCCCTCCCCTCCCCCATCCCCCAGCGACCCTCAGTTTGTTTCTTGAGATTAAGAGTCTCTTATGGTTTGTCTCCCTCCAAATTCCATCTTGTTTCCAATCCTTTTCAACACTTGCTATTTTCTGCTTCTTTGGTTTTAGGGGGTTTTTTGGTAACAGTCATCCTAAGGGAGGTGAGGTGATATGGTTTTGTGGTTTGGATGTACATTTCCCTAATGATTAGTGATGTTCAGCATCTTTTCATATGCTTGTTGGCCATTTGCATATCTTCTTTGGAGAAATGCCTATTCCAATTCTTTGCCTGTTTTTTAAATGAAGTTATCTGGGGCTTTTTGTTATTGAGTTGTAGAAGTTCTTTACATATTCTGAATATTAACCGCTTATCAGAAATATGATTCTCATTTTCTCCCTTTTCATAGGTTGCCTTGTCACTCTGTTGATGTGTCCTTTCATGCAGAGAAGTTTTTAGTTTTTAGGTAGTCCAATTTACCTATTTTTACTTTTGTTGCCTATACTTTTGACATCATAACCAAAATTCATTGACAAATCCAATATAATTGAGATTTTCCCCTATGTTTTCTTCTAAGAGTGTTATAGTTACAGGTCTTACATTTAGGTCTCTGATCCATTTTCAGTTGTTTTTTGGATTGCTATAGGTAAAGGTCCAACCTCATTCTTTTCCATATGGCTAGTCAGTTTTTCTCAGCACCATTTGTTGAAAAGAACTGTCCTTTCCCCTAGTGAAGGGTCTTGGCACCCTGTTGAAAACCATTTGACCATCTATGCAAGAGTTTATTTCTGGGGTCTCTATTCTATGCCATGGTTTACATATCTGCCTTTATGCCAACACCAAACTATTTTGGAACTATGTAGAATTCTATTTGTACTCTTGAGGATCTTGTTGGGGTTTTTTTGTTTTGTTTTGGGGGTTTTTTGTTGTTGTTGTTGTTTAGCATCGAGAGATGCATTTCTGTTATTGCACATAGTTCTGTTTGTTCATTTTCACTGAAGTATGGCATTCTCTTGTCCAAAATTTATCCATTCTATTGTTGATAGATATTTAATTATTTTGAAAATCTATGGCATTTTTTGGAAATAGATTGCTGATACCCAGTCTCATCGGGTTTGAAATTCTTTTTCATAGCTCCCTGAGTATTTTTTTTTTAAGATTTTATTTATCTATTTGACAGAGATCACAAGTAGGCAGAGAGGCAGGGAGAAGCTGGCTCCCTGCTGAGCAGAGAGCCCAAGGCAGGGCTCGATCCCAGGACCCTGAGATCATGACCTGAGCCGAAAGCAGAGGCTTTAACCCACTGAGCCACCCAGGCGCCCCTCCCTGACTATTGTTTACAGTCTATTTTAACCTAGATCATCTTTGCGATTTTATCTTTTGAGTTTTTAAACATTTCATCCACAGCCATTTTGTATTTCCTATCTGATATTCTAATATTTGAAGTTCTTCATGGTCTAAGTTGGCTGTTTATTGTTTGTGTGGAATCTCATTCTTTAATCTATATGGTTTTGTAGATCTTTGATTATGAGTTGGTAATTGGCTGATATTCATCTGTTGAAACATGTGTGGTCTAAGTTGAGCATGCTTCCTCTAGATATGATTTTTATTCTCTTCTTCAAGAAACCAGGGACTGCTACAAATCCACAACTACTTTCAACCCATATTTGGAGCACGAAGAGCCCCAGACCCATTCCCCTGTCCTCTCCCCTCCATCTTGCCACTGGCCTAGGAACTTAGTTTCTGGATTGCAGGGCTGATAATGCAATTTCATGTGTTCCTGTTCAACTCTACCTTCTTAGAGACATTGAGATTCATTGGGTTTTCACTGGTTTCTTTCCTTCAGAAAATTCCCTATTTGCTGTGATAAAAGCAATGTAATAAAAGTTGTGTTTGATGCGAGTTTAAGTTATTTTGTAAGAGGAGGACTCTCTCAAAACTATCTGGTCCAACATCATATCAAAAGCAGAGTTCTTTCAAATGTTATTTTTTGATAGGTTGGTAAGGCATTAAGGGTCTTGTTTGAGAATAATAAGTAGCAGTTATTCCATGAACCAAACCAGGCTTTTGCTTTATTAAATAAGATAGACAGGAGCTAGATTGTCCTCAGCTGAGGACAAAAGCTGTCTGGACCTCATAGGAATTGCAGTGATTTAGAGAAGAGAAGTTACCCTTGTAACTAGGGAAGAGAAACAAACTCTATTGAATGAGTTTTATTAAGTTTCTACTGTTTGGTGAGAAATGTGCATCACAAACTGACCAGAAATATATCCATCGTTAAGAATAAGATTTGGGGGCGCCTGGGTGATTCAGTGGGTTAAGCCTCTGCCTTCGGCTCAGGTCATGATCTCAGGGTCCTGGGATGGAGCCCCACATCGGGCTCTCTGCTCCTCAGGGAGCCTGCTTCCTCCTCTCTCTCCGCCTGCCTCTCTACCTACTTGTGATCGCTGTCTGTCAAATAAATAAATAAAATCTTTAAAAAAAAAAAAAAGAAGAATGTGATTTGGATCTACTATGGATGAGGTAATGAAATTTTAAATTTGACTCTGAGGTAGATAAAGAGTGAGAGCTAGGGTCAATTACTTTTATCAAGTAGTATCTGGACAATTAAAGTTACCTTGATCTTATTATTTTGGTAATTATTATTACCGTATTGAGATTTGATGTTAGCAAGTGAGCCTGGGTGGCTCAGTCATCAAGCATCTGCCTTCTGCTCAGGTCATGATCCCAGCGTCCTGGGATCAAGCCCTGCATCAGGCTCCCTGCTCAATGGTGAGCCTGCTTTTCCCTCTCCCACTCCCCCTGCTTGTATTCCCTCTCTTGCCATCTCTCTGTCAAATAAATAAGTAAAATTTTTTAAAAAGATTTTATGTTAGCCTCTTAGTTTATAGACCATAGTAATATTTTAAAAATGGACTAGAAGAACATTCTGTCTTTTGCAAAACCACACTTGAAGATATCTATTAAATTACTCAGTGTACCTTAAACAAGAACCCACACATTAAAAAAATGTCTTCTTATATTCAGTGCCAGGAAAAACCTTTCTCTTTAGAAAAATATGTTTGCTTCTTTTTATCAGACTAAATAACCCATATGTTTCCTGTCTCAACTTTTCCCCTTAACTTCCAGAAAAATCAGATCTACACTAAGCGCTCAGTTGTGGTAACCAGTACATCCTAGATTCCATTTCTGTCTCTGATCCTGTTCGGAACAATAACTTGATTCCTCTTTCACTCCTATCATAAAAGTAATACATATTCATTATTCATTGTAGGAAATAAAGGCAAGAAAAGTTTTTTTAAACCCTACTACGATTAAAACCTTAGTGTATATCCTCTGTACTGTCCACACTCCCACCCCAACTCTATTGTTATTTCCTTGACAGACAGGAAAACCGACTCTGACTTATGTGAGGGAGGAAACTTTTTTCTTTTTCTCTTACTCATTTTATGTTCATTGGCCGGGCCCTGCAAAATAAACTGACAAAAGATACATTAACAAGAGGAAAAGAGAGGTTTATAAACATAGGCACCACACTTAACCCATGGAGTACCCAGTGGTGAGAAACTCAAAGATGAGGTTAGAGCTTGGGCTTATTATAGTACCTTAGGAAAGAAGAACAATTTCCAGTGAAGTTTGCTGTGTAGATTCCTCGGATGCCTCTCTTGGTTGATAAGTTTCTAGAGTAGTCTCAGTAATTAACTCCTGACCTACATACATGGTAGAGAGGAAGGGGTTGCATCTTTACAAATGTATGTCCTGCTTTTTTAGGCAAATGGGGAGAGGACAGAGAGCTTTCCTTGTTATCCCCTCTTCTCAGTTACCTTTGGCTCAAATTAATTATGCCAAAATATTGTGTCATATTTTGGGGTGGCAAATTCCACTACCATTTGTTTACTTAAGCAGCAAAAACTATTTGTTAGAAGGACACTGGAGAGTTCCCATCATTCAAGTAGAACACCCAGACCTCAGAACGACCGACCGTAACCTTGGTGGCTCTCAGCCTCCAGCAACAGGAATCACGGACAGTCTCCTCAGAACTTGGCCATTGGCTGACTCATCTCCAAACTACTTTTTGTCCTGGGTGTTGGCCAGCACAAAGCCCTGTATTCAGCAATCCCACTAAGATTGCATGGACTGGGACAGAGCCAGATAGCCGGTACAAATGGGTATGGGGTAGTTCTGTTAACATAAAATCAGGGTGAATAGAAGGAAGCATTTCAAACCACTGCACCACATCGTTGTTGTTGTTGTTGTTGTTGTTGTTGTTGTTGTTGTTTTCTCTCTCTCTCCTGTGTAGTCACAGCCAAGTGTTAATGAATTTAGGTTTGCCTCCACACCTAACACCACTGCTGTGAGAAAGAAACCATGGACGGATTCTCCTTCTCCTAGTGGATTTCCTGAGCAGGCATCAGCTGCTAAGGAATGTGGCTGTCTGCTGCCTCCTGCCCCTTGCCCCACCAAAGATGGCTGAGCCAACTGGAGGACAGAGAAGAAGGAGTCCACACTGGGCAGGAGGCCATAATCTCCCTAAGTACATTACACACAATTAGAGCAAAACAAAGGTTGATTCTGTTTATTTTTAAGAATTAATGGCAAATGGTGTGAATCTGTTCTGTACTCTCAACACATGGGACCTAAAATGCATTATCCTCAAATGTGTATCCAATGTAGTATTTCTCAATACTTATGGGAACACCCATTTATGCAACACTAGAATACTCCATGATAATAATATTAGTTTTGAGGAAAGGGTTGCGGCAGTCAAAATAGATTTGGGAAACACTGCTTACTATATTACATTTTTGGATAGGCAAAATGCACTATATCAAACTAAATTCTAGGAAGTTGCCTCCCCCCATTACACACACACACACACACACACACACACACACACATGCATTCCAGTAGAGCTGTGTTCTAATAGAACTTTAATTATGGACACTGAAATTTGAATCATGTAATTTTCACATCATTAAATACAATTATTCTTTTTCTTTTTTTCCCACCCACTTAAAAATGTAAAGCCATTCTTAGTTCACAGGCCATACAAAAATAGGCAGAGTCAAATTTGGCCTAAGGGCTATTGTTTGCTGACCCATGTTTTAAATATTTGTAGCACAGTGACCACCACCCCCAAATGCTATTTGCTCAAACGAAAACATGTGTATGTTTTGGGGCTTCCTTATTAGGAAGATTTCAGATTCAACCTGATATTTCCTAGGGAGACCAGTCTTAGTGAATGCTTTCGTGTCTGTAGGACACAGCTCCAAGTTGGCCCGCAGTGATATTCACCTCCCGGTAGTCACCCCTGTGTTTCCCCCTCCCATGTGACAATAGCATACACTATAAGTGATGGTATGTCACATCCAATATGAAGTTATAAAGACTGTGATTTCTGTCTTAGATGCTTTCTCTCTCACTCTCTCTCTTGAAATCTGCCATGTTGTGTGGTGAGGACCATGAAGCCTCCAGCCAACAGTCAGAGAGAACTGTGGCCTCCTGATCACAGCCAAGGGAGTGAATTTAGAAGCACACCCTGCAACCTTGGCTAACGGTTTGAATGTAACCTCATGAGAGACTCTGCACCAAAATCACTTGGTGAAACCCTTCTGAACTCCTGACCCCCCAAGAGACTGTGAGATAACAAATGTGCATTGTTTTCAGCTGCTGGGTTTTGAGGTCTTTTTTTTTTAAGATATTATTTATTTATTTGTCAGAGAGAGAGAGAGAGAGGGAGAGAGAAAGAACACAAGCAGGGGAAGCAGCAGGCAGAGGGAGAAGCAGGCTCCCCCCTGAGCAAGGAGCCTGATGTGGGGCCTAATCCTAGGACCCCTGAGGCAAAGGCAGATGCTCAACTGACTGAGGCACCCAGGCTTCCCTTGGGGTCATTTTTTATACGTTCACAGATAAGTAAAGTGGTGCCTACATGTGACCAAGATCCGTTGGTTTCCTGGCACTAACCCCTCCCATAATGCTGCCCTCAAGCCCCTTCTGCTCTGATTGAAAACCCAACCCCTTGTATGGGTGCCCAGTCCATGAACCCTGATGTACTTACACACTCCCTGAAATTGAGACTGAACTCTAGCCTTTGGAATGTCTGTGTGTCACATATGGAACTAGTAAAAGGATAGAGGAATGGTTTCCTTCGCATTCTTTTCCATAAAATACTGGTTGGATTTTCTGAATCGAGTAGTTTAATAGCATTTTTCCCTCTCAAGAAAAAAAAAAGTAAATAAAAGTTAATTTGCTGCTTCCTAACCTGCTTATGTGACTCCTCATCTCTCCTTCTCACACATTCCAGTTTCTTTTCAGTCAGTGTGTCGCACTTTCAGTGACAGTTCTGTCTTTGAGAACTGTGCTGTTTTTCAGTCACCTGATTTTCCGTATCGTGCGCAGTCTATCCCACTCTCACTCCTCGGTGTTAAAGGTCCTGTGATTATTCAAGATGACATTTTGTGAAACATAAGGCAGGAAAAGCAAAAAATAATAATAATAATATTCCCTCTGCCAAGCCAATCACATGAGCCTCACAGAAGCTTGGAACCAGGCCAGTTATCATTAGCAAGAAATCATCTCATTGTATTTTATGATTTCAGGGCATGGGAACTTCTTAATATCCACAAATCCCTTCTCTACCTTCTGTTTCGGTGTGAGGGGGTTTCAGGCACCTGAGCATGTGGGCATGTGAGCACATAAGGAGAAGAGAGGTGGGGTTCAGGAAGTGAGACATACCGAGTTGTTCTAACTTCCCTTATTCAAGTTGTTTCTTAATTAATCAGAAAACTCTAAGTGTAGAATAAACTTTAAGAGACCATTAAAAATTCCCATCTGGTTTTTGAACTCCACAGCTATGTCTTCTACAAAATTAGACAAGGTCTAGTGACAAGGGCTGATGAGGGTTATCAATGGTGATGGGCTTGCCAGGCACTATCCTAGAGTTCAGGCACCCGACTTGGACCATCTCAGCTCAAGTTCCTCCTCCATCATTTATTTCTGTTTTTATTTATTTTGCCTGACCAGTACCTCCACTGATCCTTCTTTAGGAAACAGCACCCCTTCTTTTGGATAATGATTCTCTCTCTCTCTCCAACCATTTGGTTCTAAAGGTTCTATTTCTAGTATTCCTGTGGTCCAGCTGATACGTCCCCTCATCTATGTGCTGCGCCTTAGCGTCTTCCTTTTATTTCATAAAATACCCATTTGGTCTTTGCCTAGGCTGGTTAGAATTGAGTTCACACTTGTGATCACTCGCAAATTAATCCTGACTAATTCAATGGTGCTACACGTCATAATGTAAATAAAAGAATAGGAAATCATGGTCTGACTGAAACACAAGAAATGTAAAAAAAAGAAAAATCAAAGGATTATGTAAGAGAGCACAAAAGTATAATTATTACAATAATCAGTTATTGGTGGTGTATTAAGTGGACTTTAGCTAAAGAGCATTTAAAAAGCAATATTCTGGGTCACCTGGGCTGGGTGGCTCAGTCCATTAAGCATCTGACTCTTGATCTCTGTTCAGGTCTTGATCTTATGGTTTTGAGTTCAAGCCCCATATAGGGCTCCACACTGGGCATGGAGCCTACTTAAAAAAAAAAAATTAAAATTAAATAAATAAATAAGAAAATATACGGCAATCTTCCATTTGTGAAAAAAAATATTAAAATTACCATAATACGGGGCACCTGGGTGGTTCAGAGGGTTAAAGCCTCTGCCTTCAGCTCAGGTAATGATCCCAGGGTCCTGGGATCGAGCCCTGCATCGGGCTCTCTGCTCAGCAGGGAGCCTGCTTCCCCCTCCCTCTCTCTGTCTGCCTCTCTGCCTACTTGTGATCTCTGTCAAATAAATAAATAAATAAATAAAATCTTTAAAAATAAAAAAAATTAAAAATAAAATTACCATAATACTTGCATGTTAAAAGATATTTATTAGTTATTATCATATGCTATGCATTAAACCTCTCTCCAATCAGATAGAATCCATCATCTTGTGCCATAGCCAGACATTCTGCCATTGTTCTATGAAAATCTGAGCTATACTCTCTTGCTGAACATTTAAAAGTTTAAGTATTATTTAAATAACCTTAGAAAAAAAATGTCAGCATCCTAACATTGAAGAAAATTTCAAAATATTTGAACAAGTGGAAAAATGGGAAGAGGGGAAAAGATTAAGCAATCTCCATCCTTGTCACTTGCATTAAACATAGTGAACAAAGGGAGGGGCCATTTTTCAGAAGTGTTCAGAAGGGAAAATATGGTGGTAGTTTGAGCCCATCACAAGAGACTCAGTGAATGCCCTGCTCTGGTTTGTTCTGCACTGAACTAAAAATTTTTGTGAAGATAACTTCACTATCTTTTTGTTGGGTATTGTATTGATACCATGCCATGAGCTGTTCAAAGAACATATTAAAGAAAATGGAAATGAACAATGGCTTGAATATAGTACATGAAACCTTGTTTGTGAACACAGAAATGACGGCTATATGAGGTTGTTCAGTGTGAGGATGAAGAGTGGTAAGGGAGGGAAGCAGAGAGCAAAAATAAAATTGTGACTAATACTTCAGACTTTGGGTAGAAAGTGCATATCTCTAAAAAGAGCGTTTGTTCAATGATGAACTTGTATTTCATGGGCTTCATTGTATTATTTGAGAACAAAGAAGAATGTTGGGCCATTTCTTGGTTAAACAATGTATATAACATTCTGTGAACCTAGAAGTAGTTGTATAACCTTCACCTTTTGGAAGGAATCTATAAAACAAAAAATATTGCTCTAAAATATTAGATGTACTCTTGGGGTGCCTGGGTGGCTCAGTCAGTTAGATGTCTTAACTCCTGATCCTCAGTCAGGCCTTGATCTCAGTGTCATGAGTTCAAGTCCTGCACTGGGCTCTGTGCTGGGCATGGATTCTACTTAAAAAATAAGTAGTGTAGGGGCACCTGGGTGGCTCAGGGGTTAAGCCTCTGCCTTCGGCCAAGGTCATGAGCTCAGGTTCCTGGGATCGAGCCCCGCATCGGGCTCTCTGCTCGGCAGGGAGCCTGCTTCCCCCTCTCTCTCTACCTGCCTCTCTGCCCACCTGTGATCTCTCTCTCTCTGTCAAATAAATAAATAAATAAATCTTTTAAAAAAAATAAGTAGTGTGGAAGTTCCTCAAAAAATTAAAAATGAGCTACCCTATGACCTGGCAATTGCACTACTGGGTATTTACCCCAAAGATACAGATATAGTGAAAAGAAGGGCCATAAACCCCAATGTTCATAGCAGTAATGTCCACAATAGCTAAAATGTGGAAAGAGCCAAGATGCCCTTCAACAGACAAATGGATAAAGAAGATGTGCTCCATATACACAATGGAATATTACTCAGCCATCAGAAAGGATGAATACCCAACTTTTGCATCAGCACAGATGGGACCGGAGGAGATTACGCTAAGTGAAATAAGTCAAACAGAGAAAATCAATTATCATATGGCTTCACTTATTTGTGGAACATAAGGAATAGCATGGAGGACATTAAGAGAAGGGGAAAATGAAGGGGGAGAAATCAGAGTGGGAGATGAACATGAGCGACTATGGACTCTGGGAAACAAACTGAAGGTTTTAGAAGGGAGGGGGGTAAGGGGGTGGGTGAGCCTGGTGATGGGTAATAAGGAGGACACGGATTGCTTGGAATACTGGGTGTTATACACAAACAATGAATCACTGAACACTACATCAAAAACTAATGATGTACTCTATGATGACTAACATAAGACAATAAAAAAATAGGAAAAAATAAATAAAATATTAAAAGTACTCTAAATATTATATTCATTTTGTATTAGATTTTGACTAATTCTATTTTCATTATGAATTAGGGTTATCCATGTCCAATTTCTCCTCTTGCGATCTGCTATTGCCCCCAGTTTTCCAATTAGTTGTCAGTTGACTATATTATGATTGCTGTAAGACTTCAAAGGAAGTGAGTATTGGTGAGGGCTGGGCTAGTCAGTAACAGCTTTAAGGAGAAGGAAGACTTGACTTGAGCCTTGTCAGGTGGGTTAATTACTAATAATTCTGAAAAATTAATTCATTCACTGATTCATTCAACAAATATTAAGCACCTATTATTTGCTGGACTCAGTTCTAGGTATTGGGAAGAAGGTTGCAAATAGGATAGAATCCCTGATAGATACCTAAAGGTATCTATATGTTGGTGGGGGAAGCAATGTACAAGTAGACAAGTAAATGTATATTTTATCATTCCAGATGCTGACAAATGTTCTGAAAAAAATAATAAAGCAGGGGGACAGAATGGGGGCTAAATTTAGGACTCTCTAACGAGCTAACAATTGATCAGGGGCCTGAATGGAGAGAAAAAAACAAGGCATACAGAGATGCAAAGGAATGTAACATTCCAGGGGTTTGGGGGAGAATAAGAACTTAGAGTTTCACCAGCGCAGCGTTTGAATTGGGGGAGATAAAAACATCCTGGAGATGGATGTTGGTGATGGTGGCACAATAATGAATGTACTTATGCCACAGAACTGTACACTATTAAAACTGGTTAAAATGGTCAAGTTTATATTATGCATATTTTAACCACAATCACTTTTTCAAAAGCCTGTATAGAAAAACTAGAAAGCCATCTCTATGAAATCTAGATTTAATTGAATGTTTATCTACATTTGTGAAGAAAAAGCAATGGTGTCCTGGTTGTTCACAGATAACATCCATGCCAGAAATCAACACAAGTTTTATTTGGATGTAAATTCTTATGCTAAATTGGTATGGAACAAATGCAAGCAAGAACTGATGTGAGGATGACCATCGCTGATGCCCATCGCTGAGCAACTGTGTAAGAAGGTAACTGGATTCCTCCAAGAGTCTAGCAGACAAATGGTAGGCCATTGCTCATTGCCATGGCAACAAAATCCTTTGGGCCTAAGGCAGGACCTGGGTTCTTCAGAAGTGCCTGGGAGAATAGATTTGCCTTCAAGTCTAGCAAATGAACCCAGGAGAGGAAATCCTAATAAAATGGACAGTAAACAAGTTGACATCTCTGATGGGAAGTCTATCTGAGGAATCTGGTACATCATTAGTTACTGACACTGACTTTTAAAAAAAAGAAAGAAAGAGCTCCTGCAGATATTAAACTGTACCTCAATATGGTTTAAGTGAAAAAGAAAGTAGCTAAGAGTACTGGAATTGGATTTTATATGTACGTACATGTTTATACACACGCACACACAGTTATGTCTTGTATCATAACACTGATGGGTTTTTGAATTCAGCCCAGAGAATGGACAAGTTGTTGGCTTGATTCCTTGACCACGTGCACCATTCACTTGGGCTAAATTTATCAATTTTCATAAGAATGGTAATAACAGTTGCCCTGTTGGTAGACGATATTTTAGGACATCACTTTGAAGTCATACCACTAGCAACCTTAAAAATAATCTATTTTCAAATAAATAAAAATATCTATTATATATTAAGAATCTATATGTTACTGATATTCTTGTGTGTTTTATATCATCTCACTGGGTTCTATGAGCATCATATATGTTACCATTATCTTTGAACAAATGAAAAACCTGGGGTTCTCAGAAGTTAAGTAGCTTGGTTTGTTCAAGGTCACTAGCTCATAATCAACTGAACTGGGATACAAACACAGATGCATTATACTGCATACCCATATTCTTTGTACATTCGTATCAGTATAGGAAAATTTCCAGTTACTTTTATATTTATTAATTCTGTTTTAAGAAGTTGCATTTTATCATTCTCAAATTATTATCCTTAATGCATGTTGCCCAGCATCCATAACGCCTCATATTTGAAAAGTAATTTATTTTTCAAATGCTTTCCATCCTCTCATTTAATTCTCATAGCGTTAGGAAGGATATATTTTAATTCCCATTTTACACATAATGAAAATTGAAATGCAAAGATTTTAAGTGCTTTGCATAAAGAAACCAATTAGTGGCTGAGCCAGCTCTCAAACTGAAGTCATCTTACTTTACATCCAACACTTTTTAAAACACAGATGGAAGTTGACTTGAGACTGGGATTGCTGAACAAAAACTGGAGGAAAAAAGTAAAATTTCCCAAAGACTTTAAAGTACTTTCAAGAGTATCACTCTCTTTCCAGTCCCTACCCACCCAAGTAACCAAAACTACATTTGCTGTGTAACTTCCACTTTTTTTAAAGAGGGCTGATAAAAACATATACACATTTATATGGTTTTAAAATTTCAGTGTTTTGAAATACCATCACACTATAGATATTATTTGTAATTAGATTTTTCAGTTTACATTACTCCAGATAAATCAGATGGATCTCATTATTTTTCAAGATATGGGAGAATTTACATATGAACATGTTTAAAACAAGGGCAGAAATTCAATTCAATAAATATTTATGGAACACCTACTATGTGCCAAGCACTCTTCTGACTGGGATACAGCAATGAATAAAACAGAGTGCTTGTCCTCAGGCTGCTGCAGTTTGCCACTCTGTAGCCACCCTGCTCTTAGCATTAACAGTTTTAGCATATGTATTTGCCAATACAACATATAATTTATTATATTAACTGTGCCATAGATTCTATAGCATGGGTATATAAGAATTTATTCAGCCATGTATTTACTGGTTGACTTTCAATTTATGCTTTGTTTTGATTTTTACAATCACTGCTGCAATTAACACCCAAATTACATATATCCAATGTAATAATCTCTTCATTTTTTCTGAAGGATTGGTTTTATTTTTTTTTCTAAGATTTTATTTATTTGACAGAGACAGCGAGAGCAGGAACACAAGCAGGGGGAGTGGGAGAGAGAGAAGAAGGCTTCCTGCCTAACAGAGAGCCTGATGTGGGGCTCGGTCCCAGGACCCTGTGATCATGACCTGAGCTGAAGACAGATGCTTAATGACTGAGCCACCCAGGCACCCTGAAGGATTGATTTCAAAAGTAGGATTGTTGTCTCAGCACTGTGTGTGTGCATATACATATATATATATATATATGTGTGTGTGTGTGTGTGTGTGTATACATTCACACACACATACATACATATATGGTTTAATTTTTTTTAATTTAGAAGATTTTTATATTTTTTTAAAGTAATCTCTACTCCCAACTTGAGGCTTGAACTCACAACTCTGAGATCAAGAGTTGCATGCTCTACCTGAGCCAGCCAGATGCCCCATTTATGGCTTAACTTTTACTAATTTATTAATTTATTAAATTACTTCTAATAAAAGGTTGTAGCAATTATATTATTCCACCAGCTCATGACAGTGCTGACTTCTCTACATTTCTTTACCAATACTGAATTTTAAGACTTTGAAAATTCTTCCAAGCTGATAGACAAAAAATTTTGATACTACTGACTTGGTCTGCATTCCTCTGGCTTTTCTACTGGCAATGGCTGAGCATCCTGATACGTTTATTGACCATTTGTTTTTACCCCCACTTAACAGTAATAGCTAATATTATATTCAGGCTCTAGAATGTGCATCATCTCATTTGACTATCACAACAACCTTATCAGAGGGATAGCATCTGCTTTCCTCCACCCCTTTTACAGATGAGAAAACCATTTTGAAGAGGTTATGAAATTTGCCCAAGGTCACACAACTGGCAAGGTGATAGGGTGAGGATTTTAACAAGTCTGACAGTAAGGCTTCTGGGCTTTAACTACTACACAAACTGCCTCTGTTGCCAAGGAACATTTTCAATTCATTCCCTCCCGTCTTATTCCCTCCCTTCTAGTGAAGTCTGAACAACTTCGATAAACACAAATATTTGATGGGTCCCTTTGCAGAAGACACTATGGTAGACATTACTGGGTGATCTGAGAAAGAGCTCCTGCCCTCAAATTTTATTCGGGAGCCAAAATACATTTTATGTAAGGAATATATGTTTCAGGGTTTTTTTTTTAAGATTTTATTTATTTATCTGACACACACACACACAGAGATCACAAGCAGGCAGAGCAGCAGGCAGAGAGAGAGGGGGGAAGCAGGCTCCCTGCTGAGCAGAGAGCCTGACATGGGGCTCGATCCCAGGACCCTGAGATCATGACCAGAGCCAAAGGCAGAGGCTTAACCCACTGAGCCACCCAGGTGCCCCTGTATCAGGTTTTTTAAAGGGATTTTATTTAATGTTAACGACTATGGCGTGGTGAGCAAATTTGTCACCGCAGACAAACAATTACACAAAACTGCAGCCTACAGAATTTAATACCATTCAAAGAGTAGTGTAGGAAATATTGCAAACAACTCAGAAATGAGAGAAATGTGATGTATTTTTGTAGAATAAGGTGGGAAATAAACCACTTTCGAAATGATATTTCTAAAGAAAAGCAACATTATTAACCTAACTGAATTAGACCCCTCCCTGCCTATCTGTCCTCACTAACCAGCTTCATTCCCCAGGTGTGCTCGCAGGCTCTGGTACTATCCACCTAGCTGGTGCTGAAGCAGGTGTTTACTCTCCACTTTGTGAAGCCATTCCCAGTAGAGCCCTGATAGCCTTGGTCTCCTCTTGCTCCCAAAATCTCGACTTGTCGACTTCTCCCATGGACACGCTCTAATCATGCTATTATGCAAATCCAAATTCTGCGTGTCGCAAGGGATGCCCTGCCAATAATCTTGTGACCAGTCCCTCCTCTCGGCCGTTGTCACCAGCTATGCCTTGGACACAAGCCAGGTACCTTGTACAGGGTTAACAGCTCACCTTTCGAGATCTGTGTAAATATATGTGACTCATTACACCGTGTCATTCTTGAGATGCACAGTGGAAATACACACCTACGAGAAGGTGCAGTTCCTTGAATATATATTGGTTATTTTTTTTTTCTTTTTCTTGCACACATTTCTAAACCAGGGCAGCTTTCGGGTCACGTTAGATGGAATTGCGCCTTCCCTCGGCCATTTCCCTTAAGCTTTGGAAAGACTCATATTTCCTGAAATTTAAATCACTGGCTAGCGGTTTCCTGCCCCGTTTCCCATCTCCCTTTCGCCTCTGAGCCTCCTCTTGCCTGGCTGGGGCCCGATTCTCAAGCAATGGTGTCCACATCCCTTAGTCGACCAAAGTTGTATCCAGATTCCGAGGTCTCGGTCCTTGGTGTAGAGCCGCTTAACCTCAGTACCCCAGTCTCTCCTTCCTACCAATCCTCTCTTCTGCCCACCCCGCGCGGCTCTAGGAGGAGCCTGAATGTCCTCTTCTCCAGCTGGAGGGGATTGTGGTGCGTAAGCAGGATTAACTCTCTCGCCCCCAGCCGCGCGGATCTGCCTGGGGCCTGCGGGCCCGAGCGAACCCAGCAGGACGCGGAGGGCGCAGCACGGGGGCGGGAGATGGGGAAGCTCCGGGCTTCGGAGCCGTCTCCCGGGCGCGTTTCCTTGCGGAGTGGGGCGGAAGGCCACGGCCTCTGGAGCTGGTCCTCAAAAGCCGGGGCGAACGGCCGCGACGGCGCGGGATCCTAGCTGCAGCCTCCCCTCCGCCACCTCCCTCTCCCGCCCCGCGCTTCCTCTCCGCCCATCGCGCTCCAGCCGCTCGGTCGCAGCCCGCGCAGTCCTCCGCCCCGCGGGGCCGCCGTGCTCGCTCCACGCCCAGCCATGGGGGACCTGCCGGGTCTCGTGCGCCTCTCCATCGCGCTGCGCATCCAGCCCAACGACGGCCCGGTCTTCTTCAAGGTGGACGGGCAGCGCTTCGGCCAGAACCGCACCATCAAGCTGCTCACCGGCTCCTCCTACAAGGTGGAGGTGAAGATTAAGCCCACCACGCTGCAAGTCGAGTGAGTAAGCGCGCGCGCCGGGGCCACCCAGTCCCACCTTGGGGTCCGCGTGGAGGACCGAGGCCCCCGCGACACCCTGAGCCTCTCCCCGGGCCCTCTGGCCTCGCGTCGTGTCCAGCGGCCCAGGGGTGGGGAAAGAGGTCAGTTCCCTGTTCCTTTTGGTCCCCTCCTCTGTTTTACTCTTGTCTTTCCCTATTCACGCTTCCTTCCACCCATCTCGGGGAGGAATGTTTAAAACAGCGTCAGGAAGCCAGGGTTGGGGCGGGGGTAGGTGGGGGGCGCGGGGAGGGTTGTTTTCTTGTAAATGTTTCATCCCTTCTGCTCAAGCCCTCGGCGCACCCGCAGGCCACCCGGGTGGTTCACCTACCGCAATCCCAGTCCTCCTCTCCCCTGCCCTGGCGTTTCTGCCAACCGCGAGGCTGAAGGAGGGAGAAGGGTTGAGGAATGAGGTGTAAAGGCAGGGGTGGGGTAGTTATTGATGCTCCCTACTCCACCATCCGTCCACCCTCACGTGGCTGGAGGAGCAGCCACAAGTTAGAGCACAGCCGCTTCTGCTTAGGCCTGGTTTCACCGTTTTCCTTGCCAGGTGTTTTTCATTTTCTCCTGAGTTGTTTGTTCATCCGGGTGATGATGCCTGGGATTCGCCCCATCCTTGCAACAAAAGGATGTTTCTTGGTTTATTGGTGGCAGGGATTACCTCTTCCCTGCTACCACAGTTTGGTGCACCCACTAGATTTCTGGCTAGAAAGTCAGTATGGAAGGGCGCCTTCGCTTATAGAGAAGTATCTAGGGATGGGGACCTTTACCTCTCAGCTTCCACCTAAGCATGGTGTGAAGTCTAATATGAAAGCTGGCCGTGGAGGGGTTTGAGTCCACCAGATACCTTTTATAGCTGCAATCTCCATCCATGGGCATTAAGTCAATAAACTTGTGTTGGCCGTCTAGGTGTTAGAACCACACTGGGTTTTTTCTGGTGCTCCTGGTCCACCTGCTTGTCACCGACCCCCACCCCCACCCCAACTCCATGCCCGGGTAGCCTTCACATTTCCCACTGTTCTGTGCAGCCCCATATGATCCAGACTTTTCCTTTCCCTTCTTTCCTGGCAACCTCTTCTCCCAAGTTATCTGTTCTCTATTCCATTTTCTTCAAGGTGGTTCTGTTTTGTTTTGTTTTGTTTTTTAACTAATCTAAAATGAATTTGTGTTCATGACAGAACTACTTTTTCTATTTACACTTTTTTATCAAGGGGTTTTCATTGCCCTAACCTAGTAAATTCCTAAACCTGAGTATCAGAATCCCCTAAAACGTTTGTTAAAACACAGATGCCTGAGCCCCACCCTTGAGTTTCCAGTTTACTATGTCTGGAGTTGGGCTTAACATTGTTTTCTAATACATGAGCAGGTGATACTGACAGGGTTTGGTCCAGGGGCTATCCCTTAAGAATCATACCTTAGCACAAAGGAATGATGCTGCTGAGAATTTCTGATTGTGTGGCTGGCTTTGTGTGCCCCAAATCATGGGATCTCTGATTGTTGGAACAGGAAAAAACCGTTAGAGAACTAATTCAGTGGTTCTCAACCCTACCTACACATTAGAATCACCTAGAGAAACTCAAAATAAATTTACCAGTGCCCTAACCATACGTGACCACATTGAATTCTAAATTCTGGGGTTTGGGATGAGGCTGGGTATAGGTAAGTTTTTCATAATCCCACAGATCAGAAACTATAGAGGAGGACCGATAGAGTCCAACTCAGTCTTGTACAAAATGTTCTGGATGAAATACTAAGGACAGACCAGAGAGATTAAGTAGTTGGTCTAGGGTCACATGACTGGTAAGTTGGCAAACTCAAGCCTTCTGATCTTTCAGAACTTTGTACCCCACCAGATGTCTCCTTTAGCCAAACTCTGTAGGATTCCTGCCTGGGGTTATAGTCCATACCAAGACAGGGTGCCCAAGTTAATTCCTACCATATATAGTGAACTCCAGTCCATTGCAGGAACATTTCCATTGGTGGTGTGGTTGTCCCACTGGAGCTGAAGTCTAAAGAGCCTGATGGGGACAGAATTGTTTATACGGGCACATATGACACAGAAGGTGTGGCCCCAACCAAGAGTGGAGAACGACAACCCATCCAGATCACAATGCCGGTAAGGTCTGCATGGGGGTGTTAGAGCAAATGGAAACCATGGAAAAGAAAACAATCAGTATGTCCCCTTAAAAAATTATAGGAAATATTATAAAATTATGAAATTTTAATTCATAGTTTCGTATTAGAATCTATTTGTCCATAATATTCCAATACAATTAATTAAATCCATGCTTCAATGGTCAGTTTCATAGTAATTTCTTGTATAGCAAAAAAATTAAATCTTTCTGTGCTTTCTAATCTATTCCATCATCTGTCTATTCTTATGCTAATACTGAATTGTTTTAAATGTTTTAAATGTATTGCTTTTATAATGTGTTTATGTATTTTGTAACTGGCCACCTTACTGAACTTGCTTGCTAAAATTTTCCATTTAATCTTAAGTTTTTCAGGTTGGCAGTCATAATCTACATACAACTATCATTTTCTGAATCTTCTTTCCAGCCTTATTGCATTGGCTAATGTTTCTAGAATAATGTTGCTCACTAATGGTGGTAAGGTGTATCCTTGTCTTTAGGGTTTCACTGTTAGATACAATATTAGTTTTAAATATTTATCATATTAAAGCATCCTTTTTCTAGCTCACTAGGAGACATTTTTTTAAAAGATTTTATTTGCTTATTTATTTGAGAGAGAGCAAGCACGTGAGCACTAATGGTGGGGAGGGGCAGTGGGAGAGGGAGAACCAGACTCCTTGCTGAACAAGGAGCCCGATGCAGGGCTTAATCCCAAGACCCTGAGATCCTGACCTGAGCCAAACGCAGACACTTAACCAACTCAGTCCCCCAGGCGCCTTGAGACACTTTTTAAATTGGAAGATGTGCTGAATTTTATCTAATTTATTTTCACATCTATGGAGATAATTGACCTATTTTGATACACTAATGTAATAATTCTATAAAACACTATCCTTTATTTCCTAAAATAAACCCTACTTAAATGTTTTGCATTTTTAAAAATATATCACTAAATTCAATATGCTAATATTTTATTTAGTATTTTTAGATTTCTCTTTTTTTTTTTATTTGCTCAATTCAACAACAAATACATGGGCATTTCTTACTGATCAGGCACTGAAAGAGGACTCACGAACAAAACAGATATTCCTGGCTTTATGGGGCTTCTAATCCAGAGCAGAAAAACAGACTGTGTGATTATCTAATAATAAAGTAAATAGTTATTATTATACAAAGTGGACTAAAAAATAGCAGTGCCCTTGGAGCATATATCACAGGTCTTATTCTAATTCAAGATTTTGAGGATGGTTTTCTTGAGAAAGAAATAAACAAATGAGCATTGAGAGAAGAGGGAACACTTGAGGAAAGAAGACTTACAGAGATCACGAGCTGAGGGAGAGCATAATGTGTTGTAATGGAGAGAAGCCCAGCGTGGGTAGAGCAGAGAGTGAGGTAGAGACTGGCTCAAGGTAAACCCAGAGCAGCATATGTGGATCCACTCCCTGATCTCTGAGGCCCCTTTCAGCTCTAAGGGGGTATAAGGACTACATATCTACCCTTAAGGGGATGATACTAGTTATGTGATGAAGAAAGTCAGATTCTGAAATACTGTCATTTAGGAACACACCAATTGGACCAAAGGCCAACAAGTCCCTGTAGGATTCCTTTTGATTGGGCAAAGATACAGAGAAGAGGGCTGGGAATATATCCTGGCATCTCAAGGGATTTGCATGATTTTTTAAAAGAATGCTAAATAATACAAATTTCAGAAATTTGAAAAAAAAAATTTTTTAAGATTTTATTCATTTGACAGGGACGCCTGGGTGGCTCAGTTGGTTAAGCGGCTGCCTTTGGCTCAGGTCATGATCCCAGCGTCCTGGGATCAAGTCCCACATCGGGCTCCTTGCTCGGCAGGGAGCCTGCTTCTCCCTCTGCCTCTGCCTGCCACTCTGTCTGCCTGTGCTCGCTCTCTCTCTCCCTCTCTCTGACAAATTAAAAAAAAAAAAAAGATTTTATTTATTTGACAAAAACACAGTGAGAGAGGGAACACAAGTAGGGAGACTGGGAGAGGGAGAAGCAGGCTTCCTGCCGAGCAGGTAGCCTGATGTGGGCCTTGATCCCAGCACCCTGGGATCATGACCTGAGCGGAAGGCAGACACTTAACCGACTGAGCCACCCAGGCGCCCTCAGGAATTTGAACAATTTTTTTTATTTTTTTTTAAAGATTTTATTTATTTCTTAGAGATCACAAGTAGGCAGAGAGGCAGGCAGAGAGAGAGAAGGAAGCAGGCTCCCCACTGAGCAGAGAGCCCGATACGGGGCTCGATCCCAGGATCCTGGGATCATGACCTGAGCCGAAGGCAGCAGCTTAACCCACTGAGCCACCCAGGCATCCTGAACAATTTTTAAAGCAACAGTAATCCGTACTGTTCATTTTCAGATTCCATTCCACATTTTATAGTTGCAGCCATTTTATTATGTAATTGTCCAACATTCTACACGTTCATTGTTACAGTTTCAATGGCACCATAAGACTCTGTCATGTTGTTTTGTAATGATTAGACTGCTCCTCAGATATCAGATATGTCTACTGTTCTTATCATAAGAAGTATTATAATGAATTATTCTGTGCCACTACTTCAATAGGAGTAAAATTATTTGGCCAAGAGGAACAAATTTTTTTTTAAGATTTTATTTATTTATTTATTTATTTATCTGGGAGAGAGAGTGAGAGCATGGGGGGAGGGCAGAGGCAGAGGGAGAAGCAGAAGCAGACTCCGGGCTGAGCCTGGAGCCCCATGCAGGGCTCTATCCCAGGACCTGGGATCATTACCTGAGCTGAAGACAGACACTTAACTGACTGAGCCTCCCAGGTGTTACCAAAAGAAATGAGTTTTATGGCTATTCCCACATATGGCCATTTCGGGTATTTTTTTTAAAATGTTGTGTGTACCATTTTACAATGTTACCAGCAATATAGAAGTCTAGTGCGTTTGCTATAATTATGACATCACTGGGAATTATTTTAAACAAGTTTCCTAGTTTACTTTTTACTCTCACTTACAAGAATGAATATCTCAACATTTAATTTTACTTTTGTGTGTGTAAATTGGTTCTTTCATGTTTTGCTAGTATTTCTTTTGAGATTATTTTTTAAAAATCAGAGTTCTGGGAGCGCCTGAGTGGCTCAGTTGGTTAAGCCTCCAACTCTTGATTTTGGCTCAGGTCATGATCTTGGGTCATGGGATTGAGCCCTAAATCTGACTCTGTACTCAGCATCCAAGCATGCTTGAGAGTCTCTCTCCCCCTCTCCCATTGCCTCTCCCCCTACTTTGTGAACACACCAATGCACTCTTTCCCCTCTATCTCTCTCAAATAAATAAAATCTTAAAAAATCAGAGTCCTAGTAAAGATTTTTTAAAAATCTGTCCTATCCATCCTATTTCTCTCAGAATTGCTTTGCTTATATTTTCCATTGTTTAGAAACATAATCCATTTAAATTTCTCATTTTCCTTTATGATTTTTTATATTTAAATTTGAGAACATTATTTTTCCAGAGTTGACAGTCTATTTTGATTTTTTCATAATTTTAGATTTTACTTAACTTTCATTGAAACTTGATTTATGCTTATACTGTACATCATCTTACAAAGGATTTAAGATGGTATTAGCATTTTATGAGTTCCAGTAGGAAAGCCTAGTTTCTTAGATAGAATGTGCACATCTAGAAGAAGTAAGTGATTGACAGTTGATTTTTCCAACAATGATCACGTGGCTTTTGGCGTGAGCATTGACCATGTATTTGTATCTTATCTGTAATGGACTGATTCTAAGGAAAACAATAGAAGTTAGAGAAGGTTTCCTGATTAAGTCAACAGGTCTAATGTTAAATTCAAATTTCATTATAGTATCGAAAGGCTCACATAGCCTTGAACCTATTTTATGACTTTTGTCATCCATGTTTCAAGCTTAAGTATTGTAAATTACAGGCACAACCACACTTTCAGGGACAATAAGGAAGTCTTAAAATGTCCAAATAATCTAACTTATCAGGTAGGGGAATCCAGTAAGGGACATGGAATTAAGGATATACAAGAGCAACTTAGCAGTGTAAAATTACTTAAAAGCATTTTTTTGTTTTTAAATATTTGGATAAATAATACTGGAATTATTGACTATTTGGGGGGGAACATCACTGTTTTTCTTTCCTGATATGATACTCTAAAATATATTTCAGATGGATCAAGGAGTTGACTCAAAAGTCAACATTTTAAAAAAATTGATAAGAAAAGAATTAATTTAAACCTAAAAGAAATAGATCTTCAAAGCTAAAAATTGAAAGCTTTGATTACATGCACTATAAAATTTCTGTCAAACATCATGAAGTTAAATTTCCATTAAGAGAATTTAAATTAAAAGGCAAGTAACAATTGGTGAAAACCTTATGTGTAATATGCGCAGTCTCCTAGGCTACATTGCCTTGATTTTCAGCCACTGCCCGTGTAGACTTGGCTTGCAGCCCGCAGTGAATTTCCACAGGCCTTTACTGCCCACTGAAGCTGAAGTCAGGAAGTATCCCTTGATATCTGACTTAGGTTGATGGCAGTGATCTCTTTATTCAGATATTTCCTGAGGCCCTGGTAGCAGGAGTGAATTACCTAGCTCTTAAAGCTCTCAACCCCCATTTCAAACAGCAGTGTTGACTTGTACCTTAATGTGACTGATCCCCCATTCAGTCCCTCCAAGGAGAGAGTCCAGGTGGAGATTCTGCCTGCACACATCATCCCGTTCTTCCCCTTTTGTTGGCCCTCTTCAGTGGGAGACTGGTGGCAGTTAGGAGGAATAAGGTAACGAGCTATGTGAGCTTGTTAGGAGGCTCTGTGTGCAGAGGTAGGTGGGCTGGTGCATGTCCTGCCAATTAGAAAAGTAGTTCCTTTGTGTCAGCTCTGTGGAGTCATTTGTCAAGATCTATAACTTAATATACAAAGAATTCTTGGAAGCTAGTGAGAAAAAAGTAACAGTAGGATGTAGGAAATGGGAAAATAAGCAAAAATATATAAATAGGCAATTCACAGAAGAAGAAATACAAATAACCAATAACTGTATTTTTAAATGGCTTAAATTCACTATTGGTTAAAAAAAAATACAAATAGTGCAATGCCAATTTTCACCTACAAAATTGGTGAAATACTTAAGAATAATCCTGAAACAAATAATACATTATATGTTAATTTTTAAAAAAAGAAAAAATCAGTTTCTGTAGGAAAAAAAAAATACCAGTTGTTCAGTGCTGGTGTATTTCTTTATGAAATACAGCAATTTTTATAAACTGATAATGTACCTTACAAACATGCTAAATTTGCTTATTTTAGTAGCTTTTTATTATATTGCTTAGTATTTTCTCCAAACAGTTGTTCATCTGTAAATAGAAACCGTTTTACTTTCCCTTTTTTTCACCCTCTGGCCTTAGGGTACTGGTTAGGACTTTCAACACAATGCTGAACAGGAATAGTAAGAGCTGATGTTCTTGTCTTACTTCCCATCTTATAGAACTCAGTCTTACCATTAAGGGTGATGTTAACTATAGGTTTGGTTTGTTTTTTTTTTATTGATGCCCCTTAATCAGATTGAGGGACTTTCAATTCCTAGTTTGCTGAGAGTTTTTATCATGAATGGATGTTGGATTACCAAATGCTTTTTCTGTAGCCGTGGGTATGATGATAATAGCTTTTCTCCTTTATTTTTGTTAATATGGTGAATTAAAAGGATTTTAAAATATTGAAACATCCTTGACTTCCAAGGATAAAACTCTCTTGGTACTGTTGTAAAAGCCTCTTGCTGGATTTCATTTACTAATTCAAACAAATAAAAATTAAAAGCAAATTGTATGCATAAGCCCATGAGGAATTTTTGTCTGCAATTTTCATTTATTTGTAATATCTTTGCCAAGTTATGGTGTTAACATTGGCTTCATAAAATAAATTGAGAAGTTTTCCTTCCTCCATTGTGTGAAAGAATTTATGTAGAATTGGTATTTTTCCCTTAAATGTCTGAATTTATCAGTGAAGCCATTTGGGCCTGTAATTTTCTTTCTGGAAGGATTTTTAACACAGATATAATTTCCTTAGTAGATAGAGGGCTACTGATAGTTTGTGTATTTTAAGGAATTTGTCCATTTCATTAACTGTATGGGTATAAAGTTCCAACTTAAGGTCTTTGGGATCTATAGCTGTAGCATCTCTCTCATTCCTGACATCAGTAATTTGTCTTCTTTTTCTGGCTCAGTTTTTCTAGGGTTTTATCAATTTTTTAAAAAATTTTTTAAGTAGGCTCCACACCAAGTGTGGGGATTAAACTCATGACCCTGACATTAAGAGATGCATGCTCTACTGACTGAACCAAACAGGTGCCCCTGGGGTTTATCAATATTTCAAACCTTTTCAAAAAGCCAGATTCTGATTTCATTGCTTTTTTTTTCTTTACATTATTTCTTTTCTAGAGTCTTCCCTTATAGTTTTTTCTTCATTGTGTTTTTCTTTTCTATTTCATTTATTTCTACTCTTTAATATCTTTCTTCTTCTTTACACCAGACTGACTAAAGGGCTGGCAATACCAGCTGTCAGGGAGGATGGAGAGCGGCTAAAACTTTTGCTGCTGGGAGGAATGTAAAATGATGCAATCACTTGGGAAAAGTTGGACAGTTTCTTACAAAGTTAAACATACTTTATAACTCTCAGAACCTTTAGTCCTATCTATTCTATCAATCTAGTACTAAGAGAAATGGAAAACATGTATTTACTGATAAAACATCAAGCAGTACAGGAGTAAGAGAGGCTTGGAATCCAGTAGGAATTCATAGGTCATGCCGCACAAAAAAAGTCACAAATGCTTATTATAATGAATGTGTTTACCAGTGAAGTAACATTGTGTTTCTATCGATATAATAAGGTTGTTCTGAGCTCTCAAGTCAAGGGATTCCTGAGTGACCTTATTCTTGTGAATTTCCTATGTCTCTAGTGGCATGGTGAGTGGTAAGAGGTATTCTAGTGATTTTTAAGCCAACTGGTTGTAAGACCATAGAAGTTATTATTTTTTTTAAGATTTTATGTATTTATTTGAGCCAGAGAGAGAGCATGAGCAGGGCGGAGGGAGAGGCAGACTCCCCACTGAGCAGGGAGCCTGATGCGGGGCTTGATCCCAGGACTCTGAGATCATGACCTGAGCTGAAGGCAGAGGCTTAACCGACTGAGCCACGAGGTGCCCCCGACCATAGGATTTATTTAAAATAAACTTCTCAGATTCCTTGTTACCGAAGATGACAGATGAATCTCCTCTCCTTGGAATCTGACGACTCTCTTCCATATCAGATAGTTGTAAAATAAAAACATCCCAAAGTTTGCAACTTGTACATACACTATGGCAAATAATATGTCCAGGTCTATAGTGGAGTGTCACTTTTAGAGTACCATAGACTGGATGGCTTAAACAATAAACGTTAGTTCTTCGCAGTGCTGAAGGCTGGAAGTCCAAGACCAAGGTACTAGCAGATTTTGTGTCTGATGAGCGCCCTTGTGCAGGTTCAAACAGCTGCTTTCTTGGCTATATCCTCACATGAAAAAGCATAGAGATCATCCCTCTCCTATCATCCAAAGGCACTAATCCCATTCATGAGTGCTCCACCCTTATGGCCTAATTTCTTCTGAAAGGCCCCACCCCCAAATACCATCACATTGGAGATGTAGGCTTCAACATGTGAATTTGGGGAGATGCACACATTCAGTGCATAGTAGTACCCTAAAGCATTCTATACATGGCAATCCATATATGTTCTCATTCAGAGAATAAAGGGGGCGCCTGGGTGGCTCAGTGGGTTAAAGCCTCTGCCTTCGGCTCAGGTCATGGTCCCAGGGTCCTGGAATCGAGCTCCGCATCGGGCTCTCTGCTCAGCAGGGAGCCTGCTTCCTCCTCCTCTCTCTGCCTGCTTCTCTGTGACCTCCATCTATCAAATAGCTAAATAAAATCTTTAAAAAAAAAAGAAAAAAAAACTGTTCATTAACTCTTATTTGCTTCTAGAAGTAGTTTGGTATAATGATAATAGTTTCTAGATAGGAATTAGGAAATCTAAGTTCTTGACCTTCTCCTGTCATTGTTCTTGACCTCCTCCTATCATGGCTACATAGTCTAGACCTAGGGCAGTCAGTTAACCTCTCTGAATCTTAGTTCTTTTCTCTATGAAATGGAAAAGCTAAAACTAGTCAAAAGACCAAAGTAGAATGGCATATGTAAGGTATTGTATAAAATAAAGAATGCTATGCAAATGCACAGAATCCTACCTGTGTGTAAATTGCATCACTCAAGGAGCCTGCCTCTGTAAGTTTTCCTTGGAAGGCACAGATGGGTTGGGAGAGAGTGGAGAGCCTGTGTAGTTGCTTCTGTTCTTTAGGAAGAATGTCAGCTTTCAAGATCCCATCTGCTCCTACATCAGAGGAGAAGAAATTCTGAGCTAGGTGGTGAGGCATCCTGGAAATAGAATTCCAGAAGAAAGAACAGGAAGAAGCTAATGGGAGGTTAGGACAACTAAGGCATGGGAAAATCGATGCATATTTAGCAGTAGTTAACTACAAAATGACCTTGGGCCCAACACTAGTAAAAGAGAAAAAAACAAAAACAAAACAGAAGCACCGGAACATTCCATACCTTTAGCTCTGACTGTTGCTGTCAGCAGATTTCTATGCTGGTCTCCCGTGTCACTGACAACTGTCCATGTAGGAAAGACATTAGGGTTCCAAGCTGATGGCCAAGAAAGGATTTTTGAGGTATCTTCGATGCAAAAAGGTGGTTTTTTATTAAAGCACGGGAACAGGACCTGTAAGCAGAAAGAGCTGCACTGTGGTCCTGAGGAGTGACCCATTATATACTTTCAAGTTGGGAGGGGGTGAGGGATAGGGCAAGCCTCCCAGGTGTTTTGGAAACAATGTTTCCAGGATCCTAGGGGGCTGTCTATTGTTAGGGAACGGTCACTTATAACTGTTGAGTCAAAAGTCAGTCAGGAGACTCTTCAGAGGTATATCTCTGAGTGGCATGGAAGATAACTGCCAACATGTATCTTGGGGAGTAGAGATGAAGGAAGTTTCCTAAGGAATTTTTATATGTTAAAGCAGACTTACAGGATCCTGGGGGTCCAGCCTAAGATTGCATTTTGCCCTTAGCAAAGTATTAACATTGAGGCTACTGATTTCCTAGAGGAATGTCATTCTGCCTGTTTCATGGACTTGTCAGTGGGCTGTAAATAAGTAGGAAATTTAATAATTTTTCTTCTGCCTTTGTTTCCCACATCACTGTGACATTGAGACTTTCTTAATTTTAAGGTTATTCAGACACAGTGTCGTGTCTTTGGGTTTTTCTTGCCTGTGGTCCTAATCTTTATTTTTGCTTTTACAACCAACTTTTATAAATATATCTATTTCAAGAAAGGCCTTGTTTCCCACTTCCCTAGCATAGTCTCAAGCTACTTTCATAGTCTTTCATAGTTTTCATAGTCTCCCACTTCCCTAGCGTAGTCTCAAGCTGCTTTCCTCAAAAATTAACTGGTGTTTGTAAAATATTTTTAGGAGTCAATGTCATTCAGTTGCACTTAAAATGAGCAGTGCTCTGTGCTGGTCAAATCATGATAATGGTACTCATCACCATCATCATCCGTCTTTAATACTCTAGGTGATTTATAAAACGAATTTCAATTTATTCTTTCTACCACTACCCTATTGTCAACAAAGTTGTGATCTTTTTGATGAAGTTCTAGAACCTGGGCGAGGTCCGGAGCCAATGACCAAGAAAGAATTCTTGAGACATCTTTGGTGCAAAATGGTGGTTTATTAAAGCACGGGGACAGGACCGGTGGGCAGGAAGAGCTGCTGCCCCGGGGATGTGAGGAGTGGTCTGTTATATACACAGGAGTTGGGAAGGTGAGGACAAAGGGGGTGTTCAGAAGGGCTATCAGGGTAAAGAAGACTGTCAGGATTTTGAAGGCCTGGTTACTATCAAGCCAAGGCGGTTTTTCCTCTAATGAGGCACTAACATGAAGACAATTGGGGAGTTTCCTGGTGGAATGTCACATTCCTGCTATCAAGTGTCCTTGTTAGTGAGATATAGGTTTAGAAGAAATTTAACTTTATTTACATTTCCTTCTACCTCAGCCTCCTTCAGTTTTTATGGAGAGGAGGGTGACATTAGGGCTTGAGGAACTGAGTTGTTCGTCTCTGAAAATTGGGCTACTGATAAGGTAACTTCTTTGTTGTAAATCTCCAGGACATTTGTAAACCGAGGGAGATTCCTGTCTTGCAGGGTTGTGATCTCTGCAAGTTAACTATTTGTTTTTCTTTTAGGGCAGCCAGGGGTGCCTGAGGAATGTCACACATATTACGAGGGGAGCGAGCGGGTGGAGAGGGGGTGCAAGGCGCCAGCTTCTGCTTTGTCCTCAGCCAGCCTCCTGCTCCCTCATCATTTTGATTAGCATATGTGTATCCTTGATAGAATTTATAAAATCCCTAGGGTTAGAGGGATATGTGTGTTAATTTTTTAGGGATGATAAATCCATTTCACCATTTAAGACGTTCTTTATAAAAGTTACGTATTTATTGCAGAAAATCCAAGTAGAAAAGATAGAAAAACACTGCATTCCTTTACTTAAAAGCTTTATTGACAATATTTTTTCATCCTCTTTTTTCTGTCTTATTTTATATACTTGAGCTCACACTGTATATAAGCTGTCCTAATCCATCTTTTTTCTTGTTGACATTGTTCTAAGTATTTTCTGTCAGCATGAAGAACCCTAAATTCCTGTGTAATGGCTACATAAATCCATCATACGGATACACCACCATTTTCATTATATTACCCTGAAGGTGAATGATTGCTTCTGGTATTTAGACATTTTCGCCAAGTTAATAGGTGAATAATACCTCAGTCAAAGTTTGCATTTCTGTAACTACAACTAATACTACATTTGAAGATTTTTTCAAATGTTAGCCATTTTTTTTCTTTTTCATGTAATCACCACCCCAGTCAAGATGTAAAACATTTCCTCCAAAAAATTTCCCTCTTGCTCATTTTCATCAACCATTAATCCCTTCCTCCACCCCAGGCTGTAAGTAACCACGGAGGCTTCCTGCTTCCTGTCAGCATAGATAGATGGATAGATAGATAGATAGATAGACAGACAGACAGACGGATATGTGAATATTATAGATGGAATCATACAGTATATGTATCCTTTAGGGTCTGGATTGTTTTGCTCAGCACATCTTCAAGATCCGTCCTCGTTGCTGCCTGAATCAGCATGTTTCTTTTTACTGAGTAAAACACCATAACAACAGGCACACTAACACTTGTCTATCACCAAGTGAGTGATGAAACACTGAGTTGATTCCAGTCAGAAGCTATCGTGAATAAAGCCACTCCAGGTCTCTAGACTGTTAAGCCATGATTCTCTAGAAAAACATACTTTCTTTTCCTACCTGGGGAAAGAGTTGGAGACTCAAGGCATGTCACTCACTGTTTGGAGTCAAGCACATCTCCCAAAGGAAAGCCAAACCCTGTTTTGGGATCAAATTAGCAGGATGAGGCAATGGTGCAGGATATAATGTTGAGAGCATCTTGGAAGGCCATCTGGGAATCACCTGATCACCCTCCTCCTGCAGCGGCCTCAAGCGTAAGGCTCCTGTTTCTCACTGCCCTGCCTCCCTCCACGTCTTCTGGCTCCTGACAAGTCTGAGAACGCTGCCGAGTCAGTCCCTGTCCCTTCCCATGACAGGAGAGTGTCAGAGGAGAAAATAACGACAGGCATCATGATGTTTAATGCCAGATCCCCTAAATAGCTCCAGGAGGCAGTAGCAGGGCCAGGCCACTTGAGCACCCGCCCAAGTGGCCCCTAGGGTATTCTGTGTCCTCTTCTCAGCTACATGGGACTTGCATGCTTAGGGCTCGGGAGAATTCTGTGCAGTAATCTGCAGGGCCTACCTTCTGGCAGTAGAATGCAAACTTCTTGAGGGCAAGAATCATACCTCATATGAAGTTTTATGCATGCAAAGCACATAGTAGGTACTCAAATATGGCTCTGGACCATGTACAACTGAAGCTTTAGACATGGACATGGGGTCCTGACTTATAGACGCTCAACAGTATTTTTAAAAGTTAAAGTAGGGTCTTTGACAATCAAATGCTTCTAAGAAAATATTTTTCCCTGGAAGTGAAATTAATGATGGAAGGGCAGTTGTGTCTTGTGTTTAGTGATAATGTGCCTATGTTATTTTGTATAACAGTCCTTTGAAATAGACACCAAAAGACCCTCCTCAAACACTTTTCCCTCTCTTCTCTTCCTAACCCCCCTTCGTGGCAAGCTTTGAAAGTGTGAGATTCAAAGAGTGATTTCCAATAATTAAATCTGGAAAACAGATAAATTTGGGGAGTTATGTTTATTAAAGACAGTATGACAGCAAATGCCACTTATACCATGGGAATAAGATTTTTTTTAAAAGATTTTATTTATTTATTTTGAGAGAGAGGCAGTGAGAGAGCATGAGCGAGGAGAAGGTCAGAGGGAGAAGCAGACTCCCTGTGGAGCTGGGAGCCTGATGCGGGACTCGATCCCGGGTCTCCGGGATCATGACCTGAGCCGAAGGCAGTCGTCCAACCAACTGAGCCACCCAGGCGTCCCGGGAATAAGATTTTTATAGAGAAAAAAATGGCTTACAGGAAAATAGCTAACATAATAAAGGAAAATAGTTCATTAAAGTTAAAGGCCTAAACTTTGCAGACCTAAAGAGACTCGACTGTTGACCCTTGATTATGCAGGATCTCTTTCCCTAACATGTGTTCTTAGCTATTGTTCATGACAGAACAAGGTTTTTATGGCGTGTGTTTCTCTTCCCTCAGTTCACGGACATTGGGACCTTCGAGACGGTATGGCAAGTCAAGTTCTACAATTACCACAAGCGAGATCACTGCCAATGGGGAAGCCCCTTCTCTGTCATTGAGTATGAATGCAAGCCCAATGAGACACGCAGCCTCATGTGGGTGAACAAGGAGTCCTTCCTCTGAAGATGGCTCTTTCTGATGTTGCTGGACAATCTCTTCAACAATCTACTTTCAGATAACCCAGCACAAGCCTTCGCCAAGGCACACAACACCATTGCTGTTTCCCATCGGGTTCTGATGACCTACTGGCCCCGATTACTTTGAAAGTGTAATTCCCTTCTGATGCCATGTCCCTGACATAAGAGATTGTGGTGTACCATCCCCGAGAAGATCCCTTGCCGTGTTCTGTATTGGTGTTCCTGCATCCAGTTGTTCCTGGTCATGCCGTCGACCACTTGAGAGGAGCTCAGTGGAATTGGCAGACATATCCCATTCCTCACAAGTCCACTGAATGACTGTAGTGTTGAGTGATTCCCCCCGCCTTTTTTTTTCCCATTAAATGCTAAATAAAAAATGTAACAACGTGTGTGGGTTCTCTCCCAAATGTGATATGGTAACATGTAACTTGCGGTGTTATCCAGCCCCCAAGGCAGGCTTGGTGATAATATAAGACACACAGCGGTGAGTGGGACTTAGGTGTTGTGCTCGTTTAAATGGCTCAGCTTCTTCAGGGAACAATCATGACAATAAAAAGGCAAATATTTAAGAAGTATTTATGACACCTTAAAACTCTTTCAAGTAGCTTAAGGTATTCTGTTGTGGCCTACTAGAAACGGGAAAAGGCCTGGCTGGGGTCCACTGTTAAACAAGGTGACAGAAGTTGTAGGGTTACCTTTTAGGCAAGCTGCCATAGCGTTCAAACATGCATATGATGGCATCTCTCCATTCCCCTTCCCTTGAACTTTGTAAAACTGTGTATGGAACTGTAATGAACTTTTGATATTTCTTAATAAAGGTATTGAAAATCAAGCCCTGACTTTTCTTCTTCATATGGGCACTATCTGTCTAGCCGGTGACCTTTGTCTCCACGTCAGCCGCATTCAGATCTCTAGTTCCATTGTAGAGCACGGAGGATACACCTGGAGGAGAATCAGCACCCTTCATCATAGATCAGCTTGGACAATTTAGCAGGAGCCCTCCAGCTAGCTCTAACAAGGCTAGCAGAGACTCAGGCCCTTGGTGGACAGTCAAAGACTCCTTGTCCCTATTTCTCTCCACGCCTCCTCCTGTGACGACGACGCCCATCAGTGGGCTATGTAGCTGAGCAGCTTGAGGACATGCTATTGTCATAGCGAATGGGTACCAGGATGGAGATCTCCTTGCCTGTTCCCGGGGTCCTGCAAGTTCCATGGCGCAAATCCCTCACTCCATGCAGTTTGTGAGGATAAATTCCCTAGGAAGGAAAGACATTTCCTCTGGAAAAGGAGCATACTACCCTGCAACAGTGTTGTCGTGTTTGTTTGGGAAGCACAGATCTATTGTGTTGGAGAAGTTAGCTGTGGATTTGCTTTTCTGCTTCCTGCAAAGACTTCATGTAGGCATATGCTAGGATGGGGGGGAGTGCGGGAGAGAGATTACTGAGGAACTGTGTTCTCAAGGCGGGCGGCAAACCCTCCGTCCCTCTGAGTCGCTTACCTGTAATGAGGCCATATTACCAGCAGGGCACAGCAATGCCTTGGATTTGGGCTCATCGTAAGCAATGTTGAAAGAATTAAAAAAAAAAAAAAATTAAAAATTAATTTTAAAAAATGATAATAGTGTCTATTACAACTGTTGTTAAATATAAGCACAAATCTACTCCTAATGACTGTATTTTAAAAACCAACATTCAATTATTGCAATAGACATTGACAGAAGCAATAGATTTACAACAGACAGAGGCTTAAGTTTTCTTCCAGAATATCCAACAGAGAGGCAGGCTTAGTAGATGGTGGGAAAATAGGGAAACTCTATGTTTTAATCTCTCGAAGCATCTGATTAGTAAATATTTTTCTGATTAGTAAATATTTTCATTTGTGAAACGACGTCTCCAGCTAGTGACTCACCTGTCGGAGCTTTCGTATTTGTTTGGAGGGATGGAAGCAATATCACGGCTTCTGCAGTTTTGTTTTTGTTTTTGAGCTCGAGGCTTTAATTTTTGTGTTTGGACTGACTCAGAGCAGAGCTGGGGAAACGTGGCGTGGTGTAGCTGCACACGCCTTCCATCCTGGAATTGTGGACAGATGAGCCCCGGTCAAGAAGCTGGAACATTGGGGCACCTGGGTGGCTCAGTGGGTTAAGCCTCTGCCTTCGGCTCAGGTCATGATCTCAGGGTCCTGGGATCGAGCCCCACATGGGGCTCTCTGCTCAGCAGGGAGCCTGCTTCCTCCTCTCTCTCTCTGCCTGCCTCTCTGCCTACTTGTGATCTCTGACTGTCAAGTAAATTAAAAAAAAAAAAAAAGCTGGAACATCTGAGTCCCACAAACATGCTGGTCAAGCCTAAGTGGTCACCGCCTTTGTACGTCTTGGTTTGCTTGAGTTTAAAACAAGGAGTTAGGCTAATAGAATTCTAAAGCCCTTTAAGATGTAGAATTTATACCTCTACTCTGCTACTTTTAAAAAGGAAAAAAGTGTATTTTCCTTGGGCTGAGAGGTAAGGTTGAGTCAAGGGAGATGGGGAGGAGATAGGGCTGAAGTAAACAGGAAATCTTAACAGCTAAGCGGCCACGTTAAGTGATCTCTCTGGCATAAACTGTTGTACTTATGACTGGACTCCAGCCCAGTGTCTCTGGCTACTTCTCACATAGCTCTCCTCCTACTCCAAAATGTGAGTGCTCAGCTATATCAAGCTGCTGAGTTGTAACTTTGCCCCTCAGCCACCTCGAAGGGCTATTTTTATACAAGTTGTAGCCATGTCTCTCTACTTCGAAGCATCAGATGGCTACCCAGAAGCTTGAGGAACTAGGCCATCCTTCTAATTGTGATGATGACTAAAACCACTTTTGAACAGGTGGAAGAGTAGAAATGCCTTGAATTTATATTTTGTGACACCTCACTTGTCAAGAGGTCATTTACCCAGCCATCCAGACTGTCTGGATCACAGTAGAGAACAGAAAACATGCCAAAAAATTAAGATCCCTGTCACAGATGTCACAAAGTCCATTCACTAAAGGCTTGGGTCTTCTCTCAAGACCTCATGACTCCTACTTCAGAGACAGTTCTAATATACAGGGTGATCTGGTTTCTGACTTTTCAGATATCAGAAGCAGAATAATTGGAGGAAAGAGGGCAATTGGTAGGAGTAGTTACATGACAATTTTTTTTTACAGAGAGGACAAAAAAAAAAAGCTGGTAAAGTACATCAAAAAGTATAATAGATAGGAACATCCCTACAGTATAGGGCTATAGTCCTGTGCTGGACCACAGTAGTTTTTGTAGACATCAAATAAAAAAATGTTATACACAATCATTACCCTGATCTATATAGATAATCCATTGTCCAGAATTGTAGCATCATGACTCTGTTTAAGAGTTCAGGGGCGCCTGGGTGGCTCAGTTGGTTAAGCCTCTGCCTTTGGCTCAGGTCATGATCTCAGGGTCCTGGAATCGAGTCCCGCATCGGGCTCTCTGCTCAGCAGGGGGCCTGCTTCTCTCTCTCTCTGCCTGCCTCTCTGTCTACTTGTGATCTCTCTCTGTCAAGTAAATAAATAAAATCTTTTAAAAAAAAATCTTTAAAAAAAAAAAAAAAAGAGTTCAGAAGATTCTGCAGCCTAGATGCCTCAAATCAAATCCTGGCTCATCCACAAAACAACTGTATGACCTTAGGCAAGTTACTTAATATCTCTTTGCTTCAATTTTCTCATTTAGAAAATGGAGATAATAACAGTATTTACCTTATGGCATGGTTATGAGGATTAAATAAATTATGTAAAATGTTTAGAATGGTGTTGACACATAACATTATTTTTCTAGTCTAATATCCTTTTTTATTTGAGTATAGTTGACACACAAATGTTACATTAGTTTCAGATGTACAACTCGGTGACCTGGCAATGTATACATTATGCTATGTCCACCACAAGTGTAGCCAAATCTGTCCCATTACATCGCTATTATAGTATCATTGACTGGCACATAGCATTATTCAGTATATTTTGTTTAAAAGACAAGAATGGGGGCATCTGGGTGGCTCAGTGGGTTCAAGCCTCTGCCTTCAGCTCAGGTCATGATCCCAGGGTCCTGGGATCGAGCCCCACATCGGGCTCTCTGCTCAGTGGGTAGCCTGCTTCTCCCTCTCCCACTCTACCTGCTTGTGTTCTCTCTCTCACTGTGTCTCTCTCTGTCAAACAAATAAATAAAAAAATCTTAAAAAAAAAAAAAGTAAATAGCTTGAAGTAGTGTATTTTAAGATATGCTGGGAAAAGAAATTCTCCACAAACAGACTTCCCTAAAGTTTCTTTTAGGAAGACCCAGTTTTGAATAACACGGAAACATGAGGACAGAGTCAGAGAACTTAAAATCTGGTAAAGGTCAAGAGCAGTATCTCGAGTTCTATGTTATTTTTTTTACTCCTCCTAACATTCCGTGAGGTAGGCAGCACCTGTCATGTCTCCATTTTACAGAGGAAAAGTCAGTATCAGCTGTTGAAAATTAAGGCTCAAGCTGTTGGGTCCCCATTGTTCGGTCCCCAATAATGGGTCCGTGATTAAAGGAGCGAGACTGATACAAAGCGAAGGTCAAGCAAAGCTTTATTTCGCGCCAAGCATCGAGAATCAAACCGACCGCCGGGGCCATCTCTTACAGGGAGAGCGACCCCTCCCTGCCTCACAGACTAACTTTTATAGAGCAAAGGCCATGTGGTGGGGCCTGGCCACGCACAGGTGGCCAATGAGATTGCAACACACAGAGGAAGCTGCACAGCCATGCTAGGTCACACGTAAGTGACCAGTTGAATTACAGTTTACCCTATAGTAGACATTTGCACTAGCCTATCACCTTGGTGAGAATTGGCGCCCAAAAGGCGGGGCCCACACTCCTTGGTAGCTCGGGAGACAGTATGCGCGCTTTACTAATTGGACGTCTCCACCTGACCCGGCTCACCCTTGTATTTGGGCTTTGTTACCTGGGACTGGTTTCCCGAACTTGCTTTTAAATAAGTTCCCCGGGGTGACGGGGGGGGGGGGGGGGGGGGGGGGGGGGGGGGGGGGGGGGGGGGTGCGGCAGAGTCAATTTAAGTTTTACTGAATAAACGACAAAATGGCTGTTCAACCAAGGTGGGGCTGTTCTGGCTAAATAGGCCCTTACAAAGCTTAATCACCTAATTTTATAGGGAACTCCTTTCTTTGATCCTCAGTTTCTCATTTATGAAATGGTGACAGTGATACCCCCATCACAAAGTGTGTTAGGATGGAATAACATATCGCATGCAAAGCATCTTCTTTCTCTTCTCCCCACCTCCTTCCTCCTGACATATTTCATTCAGAATCATTTCATTATGTGCCCACACTCCTAGTGTTTGTGTTTTTAACTCAGTAGTGTTGCCTACATTGGTTTGCAGCCTCAATCACTTTTCACTTTTCACAAAGAAAATAACTATAACTCTCTTAAATATGTATTATATATCATATATATCTCACATATATCATCTACATATCATCTATATCTCATATATATAAATGAGACTTTAAAATTACTGCTGATAGATAGAAGTGCTCAGTTTCTTGAAACTCAGTACTCAGTATAGAAATCTCTGGCACTTGAGGTGCCTGGGTGGCTCAGTGGGTTAAGTAGCTGCCTTTGGCTCAGGTCATGATTTCATAGGCCTGGAATCACAGCCCCGGGATCAAGCCCCATGTCAGGTCCCCTTCTCAGCAGGGGAGTCTTCTTCTCCCTCTCCCTCTGCCTCTCCCCCTGCTTAAGTGTTCACACACTCTCTCTCTCAAATAAATAAGTAAAATTTTTAAAAAGAAAAAAAAGAGATGTATGGCACTCTACACAGCAAATATCTTAAAGATGACCTTTTCTTTCAAAGTCATACTAAGCACAAGATGGGACATCACAGTTTTTCCCTAACAAGTATGGTGTTCCATTCCCATTTGCTAATGGATGAAAAATGGCGCAGTACGTTTGGCTCCTCCCAGGCACTCTAGATTCTGGCCACGGTGAACTTCTGCTTCTCCTTCAGATATATCAAGTCAGAAACGGTTCCTTGGCACTGCACGGCCTGTTCTCTCTGCTTGGAATTCTCCACTCCATTTTCTACCTAGCAATGCTCTCAAGTGCCAGCTTAAATGTCAACCCCGCTATGAAGTCGGTCCTGACTTCTCTAAAATGGCAAGTCAGGAGTAATTCTGAAATATTGTTTACTCACATATTTTACTTTTTTTTTTTTACTTCATTTCTGAAAAGTGTCATCAGCCTCCATCTAACTTCTGCTTTTCTTAAGTTCTCTGGACAGCTTCCACGTATACTTACTGACTCAGCGAAAATGAGCTGGCTTAATAAAAAGGTGATGAGATTCTAGAAAGAGCTGGCTGGCTGACTGGCTGGCTGGCTGGCTGAAAAACCAGCCAGTGAGAAATTTGGAATGTATTAACCCTTAGGGGGTTAGTTCTGCTCCCTCTAAAGGAAGGAAAGCCTACGAGAAAGAAAAAAGCTTCTGAATTCTCTTACTGACATTGATTTAAGTGAATATGCCTTTTAACGTGAGTATTATTAGTGATGATGGTATTAAGATGTGTAGTTCTTTTAAGGAGTTTATTTATGGCAGGGGAATCATGTGTGCTCCCCACCAAAGGTTTCCAGCCTTCCTCTGTTTAAGCACATGATAGGATTGCACTTCTACAGCCCGGCTAGAGCTATGTGAGTGTAGCTCACGCCAGTAAATTGTGAGCAGAAGTGACTCTGCCATTGCAGCATAAAATATCCAGCTGTCTGTGTGATACCCAGCAGAGTTCGCCTTCCCTTTGCCATGGCAACCAGCCACTTTCAAGTTGGTCCGTCATCCTGCATCCTAGCATCCTGCATCCCAGAGTGGAATCCTATGCAACATTTGTTGGACCTGTAGCTTAAGTAAGAAATAAACTTTTCTCCCCAACCTTTTAATGTGAAAATGTTGAAATACACAGAAAACTTGAGAGAACTGTACAACAAACACCCATATACCCATCACCGGGATTTCACAGTTAACAATTAGTGATATTTGTTTTATCATTTATCTATTCATCCATCCATTTACCCATCCTTCCAAGCTATATTAATTCATCTTTTTTTTTTTTTTGATGAGTGAGACATAGCATAAGACGCCACTAAGATCTAGGGTTGTATATTGTGACAATAGAATTTAGACTTTCTTGATCCATAGCTAAGGAGCACTGACAAGCTACTCTCCTTTTCTACTGGGGACCCTAAGGTGGAATTACACCAAAAAGAAAAGTAAATGTTTTCAATTCATTCTAAAACATCATTTCCTGCCAGGGAAAATTTAAAGTCATGGAATGAATCAGGAGACTGATTAAACCATCTTTTTTCTCTCATGGACTTAAAAAAATAAGATAAACTCTGAGCTAGTGTAGGAGGCGCTCTGGAGGTAGTGGGATGGATTAAATGGGAAAAAGAGAGGCAAAAATCACATTCATGAAGTTGAATATGTCGAATATGTTGAGGGGCAGACATATTTTATATACTACCTCATTAAATCCTCCAACTTACAATCCTGTAAAATGTATATGATTTCCATTGTTAAAATGAAGATATTGAGGGTGGTGGGGCTATGGATATTGGGGAGGGTATGTGCTATGGTGAGTGCTGTGAAGTGTGTAAACCTGGCGATTCACAGACCTGTACCTCTGGGGCTAATAATACATTATATGTTTACAAAAAAATTTAAAAATGAAGATATTTCTAGAGAAGTTAGACTGGCTGCCCAAGGTCACATAGCTAGTGTGAGTAGAAGATGCAGAGTGAAAATCCAGTGAATGGATTGTGGGAATGAAAATCCCCCCCACACACACACCCTCCTCTGGGCGTCTGCAAACTCTTGGTCTCTGGCAGCCCCAGAACCTGTTTCCCTCATACTGAGAAAGTCATTCTTAGAAAGGACATAGCCCATGAAGTAACAATGGTGTTAGTGGCACTTGCCCTCATTGCTTGAAGAAGAATTTTAAATGTCAAATTATTTAAGAAAAAATATTTTTTGAATGTTACAAAAGTTCAACAGGTCCATTAAACATAGGCAAACACTGTGAATTTTTCAAAGTTGAAAGAGCTGGTTTTTTTCTTTGCCTTTACCAGTGACTATGATTTAAAAAAATTCTAAAATACTTTTTTTTTTCCATTTCCTTAGCTCTAAACCCAGCCAGAATCTTGATTTTTCCCAGTTTATTCTTTAGGCTTTTCTTTTGTTGTGGAGTAGATGTGTGTGTGTGTGTGTGTGTGTGTGCGTGGTGCGCACCCACGTTCACACAGGCACACCAGGCACTTTTTCCCCAAATCTAGATAATTACACCTTGAAATTTAATGAAAAGACCACACTGAGACATTTTAGAATTTTTTTTTAAGATTTTATTTATTTATTTGACAGACAGAGATCACAAGTAGGCAGAGAGGCAGGCAGAGAGAGAGGAAGCAGGCTCCGGGCTGAGCAGAGAGCCCGATGCGGGGCTCGATCCCAAGACCCTGGGATCATGACCTGAGCCGAAGGCAGAGGCTTTAACCCAATGAGCCACCCAGGCGTCCCCATTTTAGAATTTTGATGGCTGCAGCCAAGTCACACCCAAAGTAATGGGTACAACGGGTGTAACTTTAAATCATCATCAGGTTTCCATTCAGGCTGGGATGTTCTTCCTGAAGCTAAGTAGCTCTTGCTTGCCAGGGTGAAAGGGAATTGCTCAGCCAGGTTGCCTGGAAAGACAACCTAAGAACCACCCATTTAGCACTTGGGATTATGGGAATTTATCCTCACCCTGCAGATGTAATCCAACCCTGAAGGACAAGTTCCTTCGAATACTGAACATAGACTTTTGTAACTTTTTATAGTGCTTAACCTTTCACTAGTGATTTTTACGAGATCAAGCCTTAAAGTAAAGTTTGGATACATGCAAAGACGCAGCATGAAGGAGTTGCCTGGGGTGTTGAAACTGTTCTACAACCTGATAGTGGTGGTGGTTGCACAAATCCCCCATGTGTTAAAACTCACAGAACTATGCACACACACAAACACTCATATACACAGTTAATGTTACTATACGTTTACTTAAAAAAAAAAATGAAAATGGGGCACTCAGGTGGCTCAGTCATTAAGCATCTGCCTTCGGCTCAGGTCATGATCCCAGAGTCCTAGGATCGAGCCCCACATCAAGCTCCCTGCTCAGCCGGAAGCCTGCTTCTCCCTATTCCACTCTTCCTGCTTGTGTTCCCTCTCTCACTCTCTCTCTCTCTCTGTCAAATAAATAAATAAAATCTTAAAAAAAAAACACACACAAATCATGAAGACACTGATGCAAAGTGGCCCATGAGTCAAGAAATCAAGTTTTCAAGGTCAGTCCATCTCCCTAAAGCATCAGGGAATATAATTCCAGAGGGACACTCCACTGAATAGACTTCCCAAGGGGTAGATGCCAGTGGGTTGTATCCTCTTTCCTTCAGGTATATAAATCCTGCTGGAAAACTGACAAGAATCAAGTGTTTCTCAGAAATCATCTGAGAAGAGTTTAATGATGGTCTGCTTTGAATATGTATGTACCTTACTTTGACCTTGTCGTGGTGTTTTCACCCTGTCTGGAGTCATGAAGCTGAAGAGTGGACATGCTAATGCCCACCTGGGTGGCACACTCATTAAGCATCTGCCCCTTGGTCTCAGCTTAGGTTGTGAGCTCAGGGCCATGAGACTGAGCCTGATTCTCTCTCCCTTTGCCCCTCCCCTCATGCTCTCTCTTTCTCTCTAAATTAAATAAATCAATCTTAAAAACAAAAAAAGAGTGGACATGCTAAGAAGGCAATGGTTGAGAAGACAGAACCTACCAAATATGGAGTTGTTAAAGTACCTACATCAGAAACTG
>PISX010007733.1:0-87026 GCA_004024625.1 Mellivora capensis
AGGTAGCATAGACATTTTCACAATATTTGTTCTTCCAATCCAGGAGCATGGAACATTTTTCCATTTCTTTGTGTCTTCCTTAATTTCTTTCATGAGAACTTTATAGTTTTCTGAGTATAGATTTTTAGCCTAAAAGAGAGAATTATTATAATAAGTATTTATGTAATGTTACTTTTGTGACATTGGAATTGAGCTGCTACATGAGCATAATTCTAAGACTTATTTTTTTGTCACTTTATACAAATTCATTGTACCTACTATGTGCAAGGCTTTGGAAGAATCCATCAGTGTTCCACATTTCTTACTCCATTCACATGTTCTTAATCCTACAAGGTTGAACAACTAGAAATACATTTTGAGAAAGAGGGAACTCAAGCTCTTCCAAATCCCTAAAGCTATGCCTGTAAAAAGTCAATTATTATATTTTAAAATTCAAGGAAAGGGAGTTTTGCTTTTGTATTCTGATAAAAATGGTTTATGTGTGCTTGGGTCTAAAAATCAGTTTCAGGATGTTCATGAACCCTCAAAATTTTATGGGAAATTCTGAGTGGATGCATGTTGTCCTGGTGTGAGCATTTGTAGCTGTCACCTGATTCTTACAGAATCCATGACTCCAAGCACTACCAGATTGCCTGATGTACTGCCTCCTGCTAAACTGCTCAGTCACTATCATGAGACCCTCGTGCACTCAAAAACCATGAAGTTCAAAATAAGCCATATTCTTTGTTCTGAAAATCCTCCGGGATTCTATAGTTGGATCATTTTGTTGTACTTGGCATCCTCTGGTTCTGTGATTATTCTTCCTGTAAGTGAGGTGTATATTCTCCATGGGGATACAAAGTAATTTTGAGCCATAATTATTTTTGGCTACTGCAGCTTAGCTTAGATACATGTCGTATCCTCTGATATTCATGCAGTGTGATCCATGGTGTTGTGAGAATGTCAGAATTGAGAGTATAATTTTTTTTTGCTAGAAATAGAAAAGAATTTCCAACTTGATTAGTATTTTGTTAAATAATATGTGTGAAAATAAGAAAGATTACATGTTGATAACGCCGTAGGTTGCTAAAAGCATAAATTATGATTGTGGTGAAAATGATTCAAAGGAATTCATTGCAATCTCATTTCTATCTTACTTAATAATACTTTTTTCTAAAGAAGAAAATTTGGTTACTTAACACAAAAAAAGACCCTTTAAGTACCACCCTCCAGAGATTCTGCAATGTGCTGTATTTAATTTAATTGATCTAGACCTCCCGTCCAATGAGACTAAACTTTCCATATGGCACTGCTCTGGGAGGAGGTTGAGAAAATTTGAATAGAAGTAAGTAATTCTTTAAATATCTTCATGATGGTATACTTATGTCTATAATGATTACTAATCTGTGAAAAAGCAAAGAATTTGATGATCTATAAAATAAAGAACTGTAGTTATATCTAACATTTGATCTCAAACTTGGGATACACCACTAGCTTTGGGGAGATATAGCATTTTAGTTTACTCGTTATCCATTGTCTTTCTCTCTTAGTAATCCTACGCTAATTCTCTTTTGAGTATATTTTCCTCCCAAAACAGCGTGTTTAGTAATGGAAAGATGACTTATCCCCAACACCAAAGATGGATCCAGACTGGCTGAAATGAGTCAGCAAATTTACTCTCTGACATAATGACCAGAGCCCATTGAGGGTCAATGAAACACAAGATCTTTGCTGAGAGTTTCTGGAAAAAATAAGTTTATACCCTCTTCTCTGAGAGCTACCAGAGGAGATCTTCTCTCTTTTACTGCTTAATGTGACTTAAGAAGCATTTAGTTCCCCAAAGCTGAGCCTTTCTTGGATGAAGCATAGACTTTGCAGGTAGAGAGGACAGTCAGAAAGAAAATGGAATCTTTGACAACATTTAATTTCTTTTAAAAATTTTTTTATTGAGGTATAATTGACATATAATATTATATTAGCTTTAGGTGTGCAACATAATGATTCCATATTTGTATATATTGCAAAATTTTCACTATAATAAATCTAATTGACATTCATCACCAAAAGTAGTTGCAAAGTTGTTTTTCTTGTGATGACAACTTTTAAGATCTACTATCAAATATATTATGCAGTATTATTACCTGTAGTCACCATGCTACACATTATGTCTTTGTGGCTAATTTATTTTGCCTTTCTCTGTCTGACTTGTTTCATTTAACATAGTGCTCTAGAAGTCCATCAAGATTTTTGCAAATGGCAAGGTTTCCTTCTTTTGGTTGAATAATATTCCATTGTATATATGTTCCACATTTTCTTTATCTGTTCATTCACAGTTGGACATTTAGGCTGTTCCTTATCTTGCTTATTGTAAATAATGCTGTGATGAATATGGGAGTGTATATGTTCTTTGAGTTAGTGTTCCCATTTTCCATGGATAAATATGCAAGGGGGAACTCCTGGATCATACAGTAGTTCTATTTTTAATTTTTTGAGGAACCTCTATATTTAATCCTTCATTAATTTCTGAATCAAACCTTGCTTGAACGCTCACCTACCTTTGACTCACCAGCTGGTCAATAAGTTACCTTTTGGGTTGCTTTTTCTGCATCATGCAGATGAGATTGTAAAGTCTATAAATCTAGAAATACCAGCATGGGACAGTTGAACACATCTGCAATTTTTTTCTCTAAATACTACCTTTAACACTTTTAAAATAATATGGAATAAGAAGTATTTTGGGACATAGTAATGAAGCCTCAGAAATGTTTCCTAGACTCAAGTGATGAATAAGCATTTACTGAATAATACTGAGAGTAATATTTATTGACTACATATTATGTTCACAATAATAAACAAAAGTTATTTTCTTTATGACGAAACTGAAGCTTCGTTCAAGTAACTTGTCAAAAGTCACCAAGTAAGTGGCAGAGACAGGACTTGAATCCATGTCTGTCAAACAGCAAAGCTTACGCTCTGAACACCCACCATGTATCCAAACCTCAACAGACTAAATGCAATTATTGCTTAAAGTCGTTGGCATCCTCATGGAGATACATGCTTCACTCACAAGAACAACACTCAAAAAGTCACATGGTACAAAGCACAACAAAATGATGGATCTGTAGAATCTTAGAGAGTTTTCAGAACCCCATGCCCTCAAGCAAGTGACAGAGGGGTAACAGGAAGAGCTGTGACCTACTTGAAGGAAGTGGAGTAATATAGGAATGTAATGAGTAAACCCATCCTCTGGGTTTCAGGCTCCTCATCTTGCAAATGACCCAGTGAACTGAGTAATTTTTAAATTCCCTTCTAGCTCATACAATCACATAAGCCTTGTCAGAGGAAGATTTCAGAGCAACCTCATATGAAGTTTCAGTTTTAGTCTTTAAATATGGAGCTAAATTCATGTTTTGGGTAATATTAGATATTTCTTTTATAACCTCATTAAAAGGATTCTGAATCATGGCTAGACAATTTCAATCCCCAGATAAGTTAGTCCATGGAATAACACAACCAGGAAAAATAAGATTCTGTTCAAAGAAATATGGCTTATGCTCTTCCACGCATATAACACTGTTTTGTCTAGCTTGGATTTTTCTGATCAATTGTTGGCTGGTTCTGTTATATTACATTACATAGATCTTTAAAATATGTGACTTATAATACTGGCAGTTTTCCTGCCAATAACTTTATGATTTTGAATGTCCAATAGGAAAATCAGGAAGAAGATGAGTATTTGTTGTTGAGTCTTGTGATTCTCATCTTAACACACTGTTTTCCAAATTGGCTCAAGAGCTCAAAGTCAAATTCAGATGTTAAAGGAAAACTCTACTTTGACTGCTTTCCAAAGATCAGGGTTGAATAAATGTGTCACATAGTTACTTTGACAATGATGTTTTAGGTAAAAAGCTAGAATCAAGTCACTGAATTAAGGCCTGATTTCATGTTTTCTGTAATAACACTCTGTCATAGTCAGACATCTACCAGTTTGCATACAAAGTAGAAAACCTGTCTGCACCTTCTAGCCCCAGAGCTCTAGCTCACCCCATTACTTCGTAAAATTACTAATGCATGTGTATTGCACAGAAGCTCTTTAGAGGAACACAGTCTTTCAGACGGGAAAAAAATCAGAAATATTTTGCAACATTACACAGAATGACCCAGTCTGACAAACTGGCATACAGTGTATCAATATAATATTGTCACAGAGCAGTAAATAAGTACAAGAAGTCTGCAGATGACTGGAAGCCACATGAACAATTTCAGGTCTCCTGGGTCCTATCTAGTGCACAGAAGAAGTCATTTATTAAATGGACCTCCAGCCATGAAAAATCTTTTTTTTTTTCAGCCATGTAAAATCTTATTTAACTTTGAGGAGTAAGGTACATCCTGAGGAATTAAGGTTAATTGAATTCCTTTATAAAAGGGGATCCTATCCATATCAATGAACTTTGTGGAATGTGAAAATGACCCAGGGCCTGTGAGATTGCTAACATTTTATAAATTTTGTATAACTTATCACCAAATTTGTACCACGGTGTACCACATAACACAGAGACTTATTAAGGTGGTTAATAGTAAAAATTAGGTTGACATGAATAGCGTTCAAATCTTTATTAAAATAACATCCAAGAGGTCCACAACACTCAGCTCTCATTATTAACATATTAAATGGCAGGTGATATAGCAAATAATAGATCACCTACAGGCCTGAAGGAGTTAATGCAATTGCCTCAGTCACACTAAGGTAAGACTGAAAACTGAGAATCTGATACTTTAGCATTCATTCATTGATGAGAGGGCCAGTTGTCATTATTTCTAGGAGAGCCAGATACAGTATCCTTATGTCCTCTAACTTTCCAGGAACATATTTGTCGAATAAAGTGAACATTGAATAATATTTTTGCGTTGACTTGCACTATTCTCCCATAAAAATATTCTTTCCTGGCAGATTGTTCCTTGCTGTGTACAAAACACATTTTACCTTCCCTTTTCCATCACTAACCAGATTACTTAGCATTCCACAACCTGAAACTATCTGTCCTCAACCTTGCTACATTCCACCAAGACTTTTTTTCCTTTTTCTTTTTTTTTTTAATTTCTTTTCAGCGTAACAGTATTCATTGTTTTTGCACCACATACAGTGCTCCATGCAATACATGCCCTCCCCAACACCCACCACCCGGCTCCCCCAACCTCCCATCCTCCGCCCCTTCAAAACCCCTCAGGTTGTTTTTCAGAGTCCATAATCTCTCATGGTTCATCTCCCCCTCCAATTTCCCTCAACTCCCTTCTCCTCTCCATCTCCCCATGTCCTCCATGTTATTTGTTATGCTCCACAAATAAGTGAAACCATATGATAATTGACTCTCTCTGCTTGACTTATTTCACTCAGCATAATCTCTTCCAGTCCCATCCACGTTGCTACAAAAGTTGGGTATTCATCCTTTCTGATGGAGGCATAATACTCCATAGTGTATATGGATCACATCTTCCTTATCCATTCATCCGTTGAAGGGCATCTTGATTCTTTCCACAGTTTGGCGACCATGGCCATTGCTGCTATAAACACTGGGGTACAGATGGCCCTTTTTTCACTACATCTGTATCTTTGGGGGTAAATACCCAGTAGTGCAATTGCAGGGTCATAGGGAAGCTCTATTTTTAATTTCTTGAGGAATCTCCACACTGTTCTCCAAAGTGGCTGCACCAACTTGCATTCTCACCAACAGTGTAAGAGGGTTCCCCTTTCTCCACATCCTCTCTAACACACGTTGTTTCCTTTCTTGTTAATTTTGGCCATTCTAACTGGTGTGAGGTGGTATCTCAATGTGGTTTTCATTTGAATCTCCCTGATGGCTAGTGATGATGAACATTTTTTCATCATAAGAATATGTGTCTGATAGTCATTTGTATGTCTTCATTGGAGAAGTGTCTGTTCATGTCTTCTGCCCATTTTTTGATATGATTATCTGTTTTGTGTGTGTTGAGTTTGAGAAGTTCTTTATAGATCCTGGATATCAACCTTTTGTCTGTACTGTCATTTGCAAATATCTTCTCCCATTCCGTGGGTTGCCTCTTTGTTTTATTGACTGTTTCCTTTGTTGTGCAGAAGCTTTTGATCTTGATGAAGTCCCAAAAGTTCATTTTTGCTTTTGTTTCCTTTGCCTTTGGAGACATATCTTGAAAGAAGTTGCTCTGGCTGATATCAAAGAGGTTACTGCCTATGTTCTCCTCTAGGATTCTGATGGATTCCTTTCTCACGTTGAGGTCCTTTATCCATTTCGAGTTTATCCTTGTGTACGGTGAAGAGAATGGTCGAGTTTCATTCTTCTACATATAGCTGTCCCATTTTCCCAGCATCATTTATTGAAGAGACTGTCTTTTTTCCACTGTATATTTTTTCCTGCTTTGTCGAAGATTATTTGACCATAGAGTTGAGGGTCCATATCTGGCCTCTCTACTCTGTTCCATTGGTCTATGTGTCTGTTTTGATGCCAGTACCATGCTGTCTTGGTGATCACAGCTTTGTAGTAAAGCTTGAAATCAGGTAACGTGATGCCTCCAGTTTTATTTTTGTTTTTGAACATTTCCTTAACAATTTGGGATCTCTTCTGATTCCATACAAATTTTAGGATTATTTGCTCCAGCTCTTTGAAAAATACTGGTGCAATTTTAATCGGAATAGCATTAAAAGTATAGATTGCTCTAGGTAGTATAGACATTTTAACAATGTTTATTCTTCCGATCCAAGAACATGGAATGGTCTTCCATCTTCTTCAATTTCTTTCATGAGTGTTCTGTAGTTCCTTGAGTACAGATTCTTTACCTCTTTGGTTAGGTTTATTCCCAGGTATCTTATGGTTCTTGGTGCTATAGTAAATGGAATCAATTCTCTAATTTCCCTTTCTGTATTTTCATTGTTAGTGTATAAGAAAGCCACTGATTTCTGTACATTGACTTTGTATCCTGCCACGTTACTGAATTGCTGTATGAGTTCTAGTAGTTTGGGTCCACCAAGACTTTTGACCCTGCTCCAATGTTGCTACCAATACCCCTACACACACACACACACACACACACACACTCACACCCAACCAATATCCTCTCTTTCATTCTGTGATTTCTGTTTATGTGGTCATCTCCACAATGAGTTCATAGGCAGCTAGGAGATAGAAAGCATGCCTTACCTCTGGGCATTCCCCACTATATATGAGAATTCTTTCTTTTTTTTTTTTTTAAAGATTTTATTTACCTATTTGACAGACAGAGATCACAAGTAGGTGGAGAGGCAGGCAGAGAGAGAGGAGGAGGCAGGCTCCCTGCAGAGCAGGGAGCCAGACATGGGGCTCGATCCCAGGACTCTGGGATCATGACCCGAGCTGAAGGCAGAGGCTTAACCCTCTGAGCCACCCAGGTGCTCCTGAGAATTCTTTCTTATAGTCACAATGGAGATACCAGAAGGCTGATTTAGATAGATGCAGCATCTTCTTTTTTTGATTGACACTCAATTTGTAACTGACCCGGGAGATGCTGGACACACTACTATAACTTTGTCTTCATTCCATTATGCCAATCGTTGTTTTTCAAATTATGTGACATCAAGAAGATGGCTGTTTTAAGAAGTCTGGCTATGAAGGAATGAAAAAACCCAAGTCAATTGCATAAAGAGAAGGTGGGATCAGGAAAGGGATTGTTTTATGGACAGGGCTTGGAGAGAGACTGAGAGTATCCATAAGTTGCAGGAAAGAGTGTGGTAGAGCAAGACAGCCTGAAGTGATGGCTGATGATGCAACATCTCAGAAATGGTGAGAGGATGGCATCAGGTGGAAGTGTTTCACATACTTAAAAAAAAATGTAGGAGTGTATCTGACTGTTGATTTCAGTTCAGGTCATGATCTTAAGGTTGTGGGATCGAGTCCCACATTGGGCTCCATGCGGAGCCTACTTGAGATTCTCTCTCTCACTCTCCCTCTGATCCTCTGCCCCCTGCCCTGGCTCACTCTTCTGCATGCATGCTCTCTCTCTCTCTAAAAAATAAACAACAAAAAATAAACAAATAAATACACAAAATAAGATAAGGTTAACAATACATATTGGTCTGTGATGGGAAATAAAGGAAGGCATATCCAAGTTTTCAAACAAGACAGTTCAGGTGGATGTCCATTTGAATCTCAATATGTGATGTGAACATGGTCAACAGGCAGCATCACTGCTGGATATTAGCACGCGCCAAGTGTTCATCACCTACCACGCACTGTTACATACATTATCCCATTCAGTTACCACCCTGGCGATCTAGCATGCTAACACCATGAAATTATTAAATGCATTAAGAACTTCCACCAGGAAAGTTTATCAAAAGGGTAATTTGTTTTTTAACTGAGTGGTAGCAGAACATCTTGATGCCATTTACAGGAATCGAAGGAATGTATTTACATAGTGATTGCCTCAGAATAACTCCCTCCATGGAAGTTCCCACGAGGCAGTTACAGTGCTGTTCTGGAGTTGTAATAAAGCAAATGATTCAGTAAGTTGAATCCTTCCATTATGTGATTAACAAAGACACAGAACATTACACATATCACCAAACTGCAGCGTGCTCAGAGTGATACAGCTTTAGTCTGAGATCCTTGAGGACTGGATATATACTGGATGGAAACTGTTGTCCAGAGGGAAACCAGCCTTATCTGTAAAAATGCTTAGAGCAAAGTCCAGAAACAGGATTTTCTTATTGTTTTGTTTACCTTTTTTTTTTTTAAATTACACAGGTAAACCAGGCATCATTTTAAAGTATTTTTAAAAAAATCCCTGATATGAGGAAGTGGAGATGCAACATGAGGGACTAGGGGGGCAGAAAAAGAAGAAAAGAAACAAGATGGGATTGGGAGGGAGACAAACCATAAGTGACTCTTAATTTCACAAAACAAACTGAGGGTTGCTGGGGGGAGGGGGTCGGGAAAGGGGGGTGGGGTAATGGACATTGGGGAGGGTATGTGCTATGGTTAGTGCTGTGAAGTGTGTAAACCTGGCGATTCACAGACATGTACCCCTGGGGATAAAAATTTGTTTATAAAAAATAAAAATTAAAAAAAAAATCAAGGTGCACATTTTTCAGAAAACCCTTTTATGTTTTTCAACAGTACTATGTAAGAATATCACTGAGAAATACCACAAAAATATGAACAATCTGGATAACATTCATGAGTCTCAATCATCATAAGTATTTATTTTCTGAAATCATGAGTTGATTTTTTTTTCCTAGTCACTGGGATGAGTTAATATGTGGAAATACAGAAAAGTGGGAACTGTTACCACTGCTACTACTAATAAAGCTAGGGAAGCTACAGAATATTTCAGAGCATACAGAAAGAAGTAGAAACCAATTAAATTAAATTTTAAAAGGTAGCCTAAAGCCAAGAAAGCAGGCTCAAGAAGTGCAGCATCTCATCAAGATTGCTTCACTCATGACATTAATGTCCATGCAAACTGCCCTGTATTCCCCTAGATTCTCCCAGAGAGCCTAGAGTGACAAAGAACTAACCTTCAACTCAAGCGGACAGTCTCATCGCACCGCCAAGATACCGCTTCTCTAATCAGTGCACGGGGATTCTTGAAACATGATCAAAACAGACAGACTGAGTCATTAACACACAAAGAATGAAATATGAATTCTTGACAATACCTATGGCATTCCAAAATCCAAAAGAAAAAAAGATTACATTGTGATGGGACTGACAAAAAAGAATATATATAAATATATATATATATAGATATATATATATATTTATTTGTTGCTTTAACTCATACAGTAGAAAGATTATATTACAGCCGGATTTTATTATTCTACTCAACACGCATAGATTTTCGAGGTACTATATCTACCTCATATCAATAAATAACATTAAATGAAGTAGGACTGATTCATGGCTGGCATAAATTTTTTCTGTATTACTACTTTCCACGGACATTGCCGCTGTAGTGTTTGCTCTCTAATACCAGCACACACACACACACACACACACCGCAATCATAACCATAAACTAAATGACTACATACTCAGAATAGAAGGCTGTTAGAAAATACTCACACTAATTGATAATGACATCATGCTGGTGTGCACATTACAATGTAAATGAGGCTCCCAGCCTCATTTATGGCTCTTTTATTCAAAGTTTAGTACTTAGTACTTTTTTTTCATGGTTTAGAAGGTTCTTCTTAAGGCTGTGAGATTACTTATTCCTTCTGATTTTGCCCCTTGGAATTGGACCAAGTGTACCAATTTTTAACTGTATTTTAAAACAGATGCTTACCAGCAATGAAACAGAATTGAAACGTCTAATGGAAACCACATTACTGAAAGAAAATAAGCAAAGAGAAAAACTGATTAACAGATTTATCCAGGCAGCCATTTGGCTTTATTAAAAATTTGAATTATTCTCTGCATCAAAATATAATAACAGTTTCCATGCTTCTGTCTGAGTGCCTGTGAAGAGAAAGCATCCAAATGAATACTCTTTGCTACTGGTACATTTTGAAAGGTGGCTTAAAATACATCTCAAGCACATCTGTACGCTTAAGTGACTTCTCAGGGTCATAGGAAAGATCAAGGAATAATGCAGAACTCTAACCTTTCCCTGAAGTGTTTGTAAAACATAGCCGGGTTTAGCAAAACCTGGAAAGAAAACAGTGCTGATATAAAGCCGAGATTTCCTTTGGTTCTCATTTGTGATGATTCACAGCAAGACCACATGGTTTCTCTATGTCTCAACTCCTTTTTCTAAGAACTCATGTTTCTAGAAGCCTGCATTATCCTCAACACTAAGAAGTAGAAAGGACTATTGGAGGATTGAGAGTTGGAGTCCTGATGGAGATGTAGAAAATATTTTTTTCTTCTTCCTTAAGTTATGGAAAGCATATCAATCACATCTTTTGGTAGTAAATTCTTTTTTTTTAAGATTTTATTTATTTATTGGACAGACAGAGATCACAAGTAGGCAGAGAGGCAGGCAGAGAGAGAGGAGGAAGCAGGCTCCCCACTGAGCAGAGAGCTTGATGCAGGGCTCGATCCCAGGACCCTGAGATCATGACCTGAGCTGAAGGCAGAGGCTTTAACCCACTGAGCCACCCAGGCGCCCCTTGGTAGTAAATTCTTAAGTGCAAGTAGTCTTATGTTTAATCCACTTATAAGAACATTCCTTGATATTTAAAATAATTGCACTTGACATCTATAAATCATATCATGTAACTCCTTGCCTAGATATTTTTTTTACCAATTACATTCTTCGTAACGAAGGTGGGAGAAAACTTCTGGTGTTCTCATTTTCAGAGCGCTGAGGAAGTTTTAAAAAAATTAATATAAGGTCTACCAAAGTGAAGGGGGATCAAACAATTCATTACCAAAAATAAATTACCGAGATGCAAAGTTGGGATCAGAAATGATGGAAGCATTAAGAGAAGGAGATCGTGATGATCTCACCAAGTGATATCACTGCAGTCATTCTTCAGTGCAGTAGTCATTTGGCAGAGGGATGGTCCGACAGTAGCTCTGCATTTTGCTTAGCTGAGAGCTTCCCTTGTAGTATAATACATCACGGAATTGAAAGCATTCAGCTTTGTTTTGTAATTCACAATTCAGCCCAGGTGGGCCACTATTCCACAATAACTGTGCAGCTGTTAGCATCATTGCCTAAATTGCCCTTCCTTTTTAAAATTTACAGTATAATCTGCTCAACCAATAGATACTAATGTCCAAAAACTCAGCTCTTATTTACCATTTACTCCCTATAAAGGTCCAGAATAACTAACAAATCATTCTCAAAGGAATTCCAATTATGCTGCTTGTTCCCTTAAAGAGTATAAAGGAGTAAAATGTCAGCATTGTGTGTAAGAAATAAAGTGCTCATAACACCTGCTAACAATACATACTGTATAAAGCACTTAGCCTGTAATGCGTTTCTGGAAATCATTTCAGAAATTTACAAACATAATTTTTGGCCTATCTTCCCACCATTGTAAAGATTCTACCATATGCTACAATTTTTATCTGAATTGCCTGATTCTCCATTCATGATGTTAACATGGAGGGAGTGTTTTACAGATATATAGGGTACATCAAATACATAGATTTTTGTCAGTTAATGCTCATAAAAATTAATAGCTTCTGCCAAAACTTTCTGATCCCAATGAAGTTCATTTTTTTTTTAACCGATTGTGTTTGTCTTTATCCAAAAGCTGTTGAGCACATCCAAAGAGCTTTGTTCAGTCTGACAAAATGATAAGTAGAGCATGTGTTTACTCATTTGTTTCCAAGGCTTTAAAAATATTTTTTTGATGTTCTAAGTGCCTTCAGAAAGGATAATAAATTAAACCAATTAGTGGACTGAGAACTGAAGGGTCAAGCCCAGGTATTGCCCGTAACTTGTCAGTGGATGTTACCTAAATTAACAAACTAAGAGTCTGCATTTTACTGGTGATACTGACTACAGGCTAAAGAGGATTTTAGTCAGTTTGGGCAATTTTTGTGGGATTTATAGGAAGGGGAAGATTTTTTTTCATCAATTTCTGCAACATCATGTTTAAATTAGCTCATATGCAAACAAACTCACTCAGACTCTCGCCCCATAAAAGCACCTGGCTTTATTGTTCACACTGCCCATGTGGGCTTAGTATCTATTTTCTGGAGTAATGTCTCCCTTTGACATGGGTATTTCCACTCCAAGGTATTTTACTAACAAGCATATAAATGAATATACCTGGCCCAGTTTATGACTATAATCTCTGTGAGCAATTTCTCAGTTTGTGTCGTTAAAAAGTTATCTGATCCTCATTCTGTTGTTTTCTGTTCTCCAAAATAGCTTCTATTCATTAATTATTTATTTTATATATATGAAATGTGTTCACTGCCCAAGGACTTCTGGGCTTGTGCATAAAATTTAAACTAAGTTCAGCAGCTAAAATCCCTTTTAAACTATAATGAAATTACCAAGTTAATGGAGCGGTGTAATCAAACCAGAGTTAATAAATATGGTGTGGCCTTAATAGATGCCATAAGAACAAATGTCAATAGATATTGACAATTTGCCATGTGAAAACATGACATTTATTATGTTTATACTCCTGTTGTCACACATTTATTATTTTTATGGTCCAGTTATACTGAGTGCATTGGAATCACAGTATTGGGCCTTATGGGGAAAAAAAAGGAAACAATTTTCCACTATCCAAAAGTAAATTATCCAGGATTTTTAAAAAATAGTGCACAATTAAGTTTGCACAGTTAAGACTAAGGGGTTAGTCTATCAAAATGCACACACTCCTGCTAACACGCAGTGTGAAAAGTTGTCTTTAAAGCTTGGTACAAACTCAAGACTCTGGAGAAAGGTTTTTAGTTGTAAACATACTAGATGGTGGTTGATGCACCTCTTTGTGTCTTTTACTCGTCAGTGGGGAAAACATTTAACTTGCGGGAGTCCTTTTTTCGCATGTAAGCACATAATCCTTTGGCGCAAACATGGGTCTTCACTTCTCCTAGAAAATCCTGGTAAACATCTGCTTGCACAGCATGTTCTGTATTTCAATATCTGAATTCAAGAATGAAAGAGCGCCTAAAACTGATTACAGAATATAGAGATCCTTTGACCTAAATGTGCTTTACCAAATTTTGCCTCATCCCTAACCTAGAGAAAGAAAGGCGTGGCGAAGAGTACACATCACCTTTTGGATCTCATTGTTCATAGGTTCTTTTTTTATATATTCAAAGCAGCAATGACAAACTGCCAGAAAACAGAGATGTGTTTCTTTTTTTACTTTGTTAAAAAAAAAACTAAAAAATCATATTACTGATTTACTGTTTTTGTTAACAACATTGATTGAAATGCTTCTGGTTTTCCTTTATAAAAAAATTTGGTGACTAAGCCAATGTTTTGGAAACAGGATTTGGGTTGTGGAAACAAGTTATTTTCAAGGGAAGATATGAGAAATTCTTTATGAAGAGTCATAATTAATATGATCATTAGCTCCAGGGAGTTTGAACACAATGGGTTTGTGGGTAATTAAACTTTTAAAAAATTGTTTTAAAAGGACTTCGGTTGATAGCTGTTGGAATGGAATAACTAGATACATGTAAGTTCATTTTACTATTCTCTCTACTCTTGTGTAAGTTTGAAATTTTCCATTAAAAATGGAAAATGATATTGCTTATTTACTATAGAAAATTTACAAAGTACAAATAAGCAAAAAAAAAAGAAATCACCAAAAGAAACTAAATATTTAATGAGCCTTTCTCCAGTTCTTGTACTAAATATATGTGTATAGATTACACATGATTATTATGCTATATTACTTTGTGCTATACACTTTTAATTTATCATGAATAATTTCTGAAAAATGATGCTTCATAACTATATAAAATCTCATGTCTTGTATTTAATTAGATTTATTTTATCTTTTCCTCCTTATTAGACATTATATTTTTTCTCCCCTCCACCCCCAGATTATAAACAATGTTACATCAAAAAGTACAGATGGGATTTGTAGACATTTATGTTTATGTCCTTAGAATACATTTATTGAAATGTAATTTACAAGCCAAGGAGTGTGTAAACGTTTATATTTTTATGTATATTGTCATACGGACTTCCAGAAACTGTACTAACTCACATGTCCATAACAAGTACTGTATTTCCCCCCTTATCCGTGAAGGATATATTCCAAGACCTCCCGTGGATGTCTGAGACCAAGGATAGTATCAAACCCTATATATACTACATTTTCCCTGTACATGCATACCTATAATAAAGTTTAATTTGTAAATTAGGATCAGTAAGAGGTTAACAATAATTATAATAAAATAGAACAATAATAATGTACTGTAATAAAAGCTAGTTTACGTGGTTTCTCTCTCTCTCTCAAAATAACCATATACTGTACTCACCCTTCTTGTGACAATGTGAGATGATAAAATGTCTGTGTGATAAGAAGGAGTAAAGTGAAGGATGCAGGCATTATGAGTGACATAACATCAAGCTACTAATGACCTTTTGATGATATGTCAGAAGGAAGATCACTTGCTTCCTGACCATGGTTGTTGGAGGATAAATGAAACCACAGGAAATAAAACCATAGGTAAAGGAGGACCACTGTGCCTGAGAATGTGCACGGATCCACACATCTGTGAATCTTGATAAGACATGCTACGATTTCTGTAATTGGTAGTTCTTTCATCCTTAGTGAGGTTGAACAGCTTTCATGTGTTTCTTTTCATTGATATTCTTCTTTTATGATGTGCCTATATATACCCTTGTCTAGTTTTCTCCTAGAGGTGGTGGGTACATTTTTCTCTCTCTTACTATTTCACCTCCATGTAAATAATTCCACTAGTTCAAAACAAAATAAGTTTTGGGTTTATATTGTATGTCTTGATTTTTCCACACTAAAATATGGTTTCTATATAAAGGAAAAAATTTTCAACTTATTAATCAACCATTGGAGACAATTCACTCTAGTGGCCAAAGTAATAATTATGGAAATGACATTATTAATGCCTATGTCTCATGTTAGAACTAGCAATAAATAGTGTACATTCCACCTGGATAAGAAGGTGAACTTTAGGTTTAAGTCGTAAGTGAGTTGAGGGGTGATGAGGTGAAATTATAGGGGTCTGTTGACATAACAGTGGCAGTCTTAAATTCAAGTGAATTATCTTGCCCCCAACATCCCAACAATAATGTCCCTTCAAGTTCCATTACTTAATGTCAATGATTGAGTGATGAAATTATGAAGGTTTTTACACTATTCTATTTCCTTAATGGTATAATTATATAGATTAAAATAGGTGAGAGAGGGACGCCTGGGTGGCTCAGTTGGTTAAGCAGCTGCCTTCGGCTCAGGTCATGATCCCAGCATCCTGGGATCGAGACCCACATCCTGCTCCTTGCTCGGCAGGGAGCCTGCTTCTCCCTCTGCCTCTGTCTGCCTGTGCTTGCTCGCTCTCTCTCCCTCTCTCTCTGACAAATAAATAAATATAAAAAAATTAAAAATAAAATAAAATAAAATAAAATAGGTGAGAGAAAAAAATTGTTTTGATCATTGAACTACTTATATTCACAAAAGGAGCAGTATTTCCTAGTTTCATGTGGGCAAGTATGGGCACAATCTATGCTATTTCCTAATTCCTTAGGTAGTTGTCATTTTAGAATCATTTCCATGTTTGCATCAATGGATTTCGACCTATGTATGCCCGACCCCTTGATATTTTTAAAATTATGCTTCAAAACACGAATAGATGAAAGTGTTATATTGTTTATATAAATATACTGCCTATAGTCTATTTTAACATATGATTATTATAACTATAAACATTTATTTGTTGATTATAACACATACTTGTTTATAACTATAAAAATTAGCATAATGAGACTATTCCAGCCATGTCAGTCTCAATATTAAATTTATTCCAATATTCTAACTTGGTTACATAGTGTTAAAACAAAAACAAAACCTTGATCTACATAAGTAATTTTAAAGGATAAGTTTTAAAAGCAAGCAAACAAAAACCAAGCTTTCCCACAGTCTCAAGATTCTCAAGATATTCTTCAATTAAGTACTTCAAAACTTAAGATAAAATCAAGGTTTAGTCGCTAATTATATCTCAGCTTTTCTCAAATATAAGTCAGGCAAAAAGCATCTAAACCTAACAAACAGAACTAAATTACCTTTCATATCACATTATATAAACATGTTATGGATTCCCTTGTTAATGAATAGTCAACAATTCCATAATGATGAGAACACATACCCAGCAGACATTTCTGGTCCTACCCTGTGTTACACATGAGGTATTTCATAGTTTTATGTTGAACAGACATGCCAAGAACTGATTTTTTAAAAAATCATGCAAAATTTAAACATGTGTAACCAATGAAACATTGATACAGCATTCAAATGTATGCACAGAGGTCGAAAAAAGTATGCATGCAGGCATTCAAAAAGTTCCTAACCCAGTTTTCAGAGGTCAAGAATCCTCCAATCAATATGTTAACATGTGGATTATAGTATTGTGAATACATGTTTTAAAGATAAGGCTAATAATAGATGTTTTGAACAACTAATGTCACATCAAATTTCAGTGCAACCTCCAAACACAGTTTGTGACCCACTGTCTTGAGACACAACAGTGTCATGTCACTTGGGCTTTTAATCAGATAGCCCTGAGTTTAAATTCTATCACCTTTACTAAATAGCTGTGTAATCCAGAGTAAATAATTAACTTCTTCAAGCTTCAGTGACCACATCCATGGTGAGATTTAAATAAGATAATGTGCAGAAAGCAGTGAGCCAAAACACTAGTTATGATAATGGTGATGAAAACCTTTGCTCAGGCGTCATCTTGGTTGTGCCGCCTATCCTGACCATCCTACTTAAAAATGCAACGTGCCCCAATTCTTCCAAACCCACTCTTCGGATCCCCTTCACTCTGCTCTGCTTTTTTCCCATAGCACGTACCACTTTCTAACAAACCACTAACCATCAGCCAGTAGGATATGATTCCCAGTTCAAGAAACATCACCTATCTCATGCTCTTTGAAGATCTTAACTTCTCAGACTCACACAGGCAAAAAAGCCTTCCAAAATATTAATTAGTGGGTTCTTATATTTGAAATAGAATCTAGGTTTATTAACTCACTAGAGTGGAATTTGAGAGAAAACAGGGCTTTTGTTCACCGAAAGCTCACAATAGTACCTGCCCCTAGTCTGTAGTCAATAAACATTTGTTGAACAAATGGATGAATGAATGGTAAGAAAATGCTCCAGGCTATATTATCAGCAGTTTTAAACTGCCTTAAATTGTGGAGAAAATTCCTTTTACTCCATTTTCAGTTCTTACAACTCAGTATAATCATATAATTAAGCAGTATTACTGGAGGTGGTTAGTTAGAAGCAGGATTCTAGCACTGTGTCTTCCCATGAATGGATACAACCCAAGCCGGCTTCATGGGCACCCCCATCTAGGTTTTAGTAGGGAAGACAGAGAAGTCTCCCTCGGCAAAGAGGAAAGTTAAAGTTTATAGTGGTTTACCACTTCAGAAAGATTTGGAGAGGATTAGATAGAATTTTTCCAGCAGCGTATGGAAAAACAGGACATTTTCTGGCCAGTCCAGAGAGAACAGTAATTCTGCCAATGGATTCCAGAGAACACAACAACAATAAGAAACTAGAAGCATGTTCTGCCCTGTTGTCTTAGGGTGTTCTTGGAATCTGTACTTAAGACTACTGTTCTACCATTCATGAAATCCAGGGAATAGTCCAGTTCGTCTTGAGTATGGTCAAGCTTCCGTGAGAAGGCTGTCACGTAGACGATAGCTAGGCATCCAGGGGTGGGTTGCCTAGACAAGAGCACCCCACTAGCCCTTTTAAAATCTACATTTCAAACATATTTCTAATACTTACTCGAGTTGCTGCTATTTAACAAACCAGCATCAGTCAACTTAGTATCTATGCCCACAGTGTTAACTACTTCGAGAGAGAGTTTAATGTTAGAAAGAAAAAAAAAATTGTCTCATTTGCTTAGAGGATCTAGGTCCTAAAGAGGGGATTGTTCTAGCAACACTTCTACCAAGGGCAGGTAATTCCAGAGAAAGCAGAACCTATCAGAAGACTCTGGCCAAATCTCTTTTGGAGCTTACTCCTAAAGACAGGAGTGCAGTTCTGCGTTGTGGTGGTTTCAAACAAGGTGTTTTTTTGTTCTGTTTTGTTTTGTTTTTTTAATTCGACTTCATTTTCTCTCTCCAAAGTCTGAAGATTACTTTTGTTCTACCATCCACCTTCTCTTCTCTTATTTTCCAATCTTATATTCTCCTTTTTCTAGGCAAATATTCTCAGTTCAGATGACTTAGCATAAGGAAATATTTAATGATTTTCTAAGAAGAACAATTGATGTGACATGAAAAAAAGTCATTTTTCCTAAAGTTACTAGCCAATCAAAAGTCTCACTTGACAGGATTTACTGTACCACCCTGTACTCAAGCTATGTTTACCAGGATACTTGTGGCCATGAGGTGGCACCATAATGGGCATGTGGAACTATTATCACAGTTAACAAGATGGAAGTTAACCAATAGTTACAAATAGCTATGACATTGAGTTGTAATCTTACAGAACTAGCTTTCCAGCACATATAGACAATCAGCTCTTTCAATAAAAAGTTAATGATTTCTATTATAAAATAAAATAGAAAATGACAGAAAATTCTGTGGTACCTTAGTGTACTCCTCTGAAAGCTGCATAATGATATCATGAATTCCTGTAGTGTAAATGCTTAACCCAGTATAAAGGCACACAAAAATGCATTCCATCTTAAAAGACACACTTGAGGGGCGCCTGGGTGGCTCAGTGGGTTAAGCCTCTGTCTTCAGCTCAGGTCATGATCTCAGCGTCCTGGGATCAAGCCCTGCATTGGGCTCTCTGCTCAGCGGGGAGCCTGCTTCCCCCTCTCTCTCTGTCTGCCTCTCTGCCTACTTGTGATCTCTCTGTCAAACAAATAAATAAAATCTTAAAAAAAAAAAAGACACACTTGAATCCTTTGATGAAACAGAAAAATGTTTAAAATTATACCATTTATTGTAGAGAATCAAGCATAACCATAGCTACAAGTATATTTTCTATTGATTTGTTTACATTTTCATCATCCTGCTCTACCTATTAATTGGATGCTTACTAGAGCACTGCAATAGATGCTGTGGAGGATAGAAGAAATCACAGCATCTTATGACTCTAGTAAACGGAATTAAGCTGCCTCTAGGTGAGGTCTAAGAAGACACCAGAAGACACCTTCTGTGTCCAAAATATAAACTCCACAATTTGGCAATCCTTTACTAAAACCTCACATATTTGAGTTACAAAGGAATTTTCCATCTTTAAGGAGTCTCCTAGTAAAATACAAGTATACCTTAGTAGGTGCTAAGTCATATCACCTCACACTTTAGTTATAACTGTATACTTGGTAAGTAACCTGTCAAGAGTAAAACACTAAATGAATTAGCAATTATTGTGAAGGCACTGGGGAAGTGGGGCAGGGATGAGAGGAGAATGTGGAGGGTTAGGTGGAAAGTTTCCAGTGACAAGCCTCATCAATCCACCCAGGCTCTTAAGTGCACAGCACAGCTGAGGTAGTGGGACACAGCGGAGCAGAGTGAGTGGGCCATGCAATCACAGGAACTAGTTCATACTTGGGCCTGCCGGCTATATACTTCATCACAGACATTAGGTCAGTTGGCTCTCTGTGTCCTCTTCTGTAAAACAAAATAATACCATTGTATTAGGATTCTCCAGAGAAACAGGACTGATGGGATATGTATACATACAGAGAGACAGAGAGATTTATTATAAGGAATCGGCTCAAGTGACTATGGAGGCAAGATGTCTGCGATCTTCCATCTACAAGCTGAAGGCCTAGGAAAGCCATGGTGGAGTCTAAGTCCAAAGACCTAACAACCAGGGAAACCAATGGTGTAACTCCTACTCTGAGTCCTAGGGCAAAAGAAGACTGTTTCAGCTCAACAGCCTGGCAGAGAAAGCAAATTCTTTTTTATTCCACCTTTTATGTTCTGGTCAGGCCCTCCTGGGATTGGATGATGCCCCCCACATTAGGAATATATATATATATATATATATATATATATATATATATATATACACACACATATATATATACACATATACTTCTGTTTCAGTCTACTGCTTGAAACACCAATCTTATTCAGAAACAACCTCACAGTCACACTCAGAAATAATGTTCAGCCAAATATCTGGGTACCCTGTGGCCTCATCAACCTGTCACATAAAATTAGCCTGGGGTGCCTGGGTGGCTCATTTGGTTAAGTGCCCAACTCTTGGTTCCAGATCAAGTCATGATCTCAGGGTTGTGAGAGGAATCTCTCTCCTGCTCGCTCTGCTCCTCCCCATGCCCACTCCCACCCCCACTCATGTTCACTCTCCCTCCCTCTCTCTCAAATAAATATATAAATAAATAAAAACAAATATAAAAATTAGCCATCAAAACTCTATACCTTGTCAGCTTGGCACCTGTGTGCATTTCCTTAAACCATACTTTATCTCCAAATAAAGAAAATAACATGGTCATAATTCTGTTTAACATGATACAACTATCCTATGTACGACTGAAAATGCACCAACCCCTTCCCCAGAAAAGAAGGTAAAGTCCTGGAGTGATATTTAGTCTTCTCCTTGATTTCCTATGACCTGAATACCGTGATGTAAGTTAATAATACTTAAATTCTATGAAATGAAGTCAACACATCTTATGTTACATAAGAGAGGAAGGGAGGAAAGAAAAATCACACATACACAAACATAAAACAAAATAAGGAGAAAATACTCATGACAATTACAGTTTTTGTTTCTCTAACTGATCCTGGTCATAGCTAGCATTTATAAATACCTTCTTCCACTAACTCATTTTGTATTCCCTTTGCCTTCAGTAAGTAACTTAGCTGGGTCATGGTTCTTTACCTTGTGGGATGACCTGAACCTTTTTCACTCCTGAAGAGCCTGGACCATTAGTAGTCCTGCCTGGATAGGGTTGTTGTAGCTTTCCATTGACCTTAATCTCAGGCCATGGTAATATTAAGAGAGGACTTAGGGGTCTCCTGTATACCTGGCATACTCTTTTTTACCATCATTATGAAGTACAAGCCCAATTTCCCCTTGGTGTTAAGGATTAGTCACCCTAGCCAACACCTTAACTTTCAGGCACTGGAGAAGCCCAAAGTGGTCAGGTGGCAGTTTTAATTTCCATTTCAATGGGATCATTGTTACATCTCCTGGTAGAAACATTCCTCCCTTTGGAACTAATTCCTCTAGGCCAGCAGAGCAGAAGGTCATGGGAACCGGAAGAAAAATTTTTGCTGGTGGTTTACTAGCGTAGTGATAGTGAATGTTTTCACTACCACTTCCACTCTTTGATTCCTGGACCCATGAATCCTAGCTATGGAAGAAGTAACACCATATACTGGATGCTCATTCAGAGCCTATACAGCCTTTTGGAGAAACTTGCCTTAGCCCTGCCAGGTCCTGACACCTCGCTGGTATCTTCAAACCGAGTGACTGAGCCTTCAAGAAGCCATGCCACTGTTCCATCACATGCTCCACTTCAGGATGAGGGGAAACGTTGTTAAGACCAATGAGCGTGGGCCCATTGCCGTGCTTCTTTTGCTGTGAAATAATTTCCTTGATCAAAAGCAATGCTATGTGGAATACTGTAACAATGGATTCAGGTGATTAAATAATATAATGTATATTATTTTACTTTCTTAGAATCATAAGCAAGCATATATACCAGAAGTGCTTAATAACAGTAATATTGTCTATTTGCCAAAGTGAACATTTTAGACAATGAATGCTTTGGGAAATTATGTTGTAATAGCATTTTCATAGATGAAGTTTCCTTAGAGATTATCTAGAGGCTTTCAAACTTTTTCAAGCTCACAATCCTTCCTTCTAACAAAATTTATAAGACAGCTATTATGTAAAACAGGTAAAATTAGACTTGCTATATTTAAAAGTAGAATGGGGTGGGAGGCAGTGCAGAGAAGGAGGCAACGCTCACCCGCCCAGTCAGGCACTTCCCAGAATCCCCCAGGATAAGCGTTCTCAAAAACACATTGAAAGAGTAATAGATTCCCTGACATTAATGAAGTGGCACCCAGTCACTTTTAGGCAGTTTTAAAAGGAGAGAAAATCAATGTAACTGTTTTGATCATACATATTTCACGAACGTAAAATATGGGATGGATTTTGATTTTTACAAAAATTCTTTATGAATAACTCGAATCGTGTGTTTAAAGATTCTGCTTGCACTTTAAGAAGTTAGGTCAGGCTGCTTTGGCTAACATTCTGGAAACAGGGTGCAGTTTTTGTCAGCTGAAGCATTTCACTTAATATATATGCCATTGGCTAGGTTTAACTTGGTTTTTGACCATAAATTACCAGTCAGCAAATATGGATGGATGATTCAAAAGTAGTTCACTGAAGCATAAAAGGAATGATGAAACTATTAACATAAATAATACAATAAAGAATAATTTGTAAATGAAAATAATTAGTAGGACTTGTGTGCAAATACGATTATAAGTCTAAATGTGTTGGGACGAGTAAAGCTGGGAGCCACATGCAGTCTCACAAGCCACTCCCCTTGCTGTTGTGGTCCTCCTGGTTTCCAGATGAATCCCAGACCACATGGCATGGGAGGTTTTATTGGGAAAGGTCAAACCTTCAGGGCCAGAATCAGCATGAAAAGAAGGCACTGCTGCTCCCCCACACTTCTCATCATTCATGGAGAAATCAGGACCTGGGCTGAGGCCCAGATGAACTGCTATTTTGTGTTTTTATAAGACAAATTTTAAAGAATTGTCAACAGGGGAACTATATAGGCTGCTCGGCGTCCAAAGGTTAGAATTTGGAGAGCCAGGAGTTTATATGAGCTGTCTGAGACAGACAGCTGCTTGGGACATAGATGACACAGGTCCCACGGGTATTTACAATACTCCCCTGCCTGCCATCAATTCTGAGGGTAGTGGAACTTGGGTGTGGCTCTTCTGGTAGAGAATGGGTGAGGGTGGGATGCAGTCCTACCTAAATAATTGTGTAAGATTTCTTATAGACAATATTGCTCATTGCAAAACAACTAGATGGTAGACAACAATGGTGTTGAGCAAGCCAGGCTTAGCCTTTTGTGCTAAATATTCTGGAGTTAATTGTTGCTGATACCAGTCAAGGTACCAGCGGGAAACAGATGGCAAAAGGTGGGAACAAGAAAAATTTAGTAAAGGAGCTATTTATAAACATGTGGGCAGACATGAGGGAAAGCAGCAAGGGATGGGGAACCATCCTGGGGTTAGCAGCAGGAGGGAGGCATTACCACTTCTAGGCCTGGAAGGGGAAAGGGGACACAGTTACCAAAACCCAGAGACAGCTGTAGCTCTGGAGAAGCTAAGGGATGGGCTGTGGCCTTGAAAGCCTTTGGTGTAGGAACCTGGTATTTCCAACCTGCTATCTTGCAGGGAGGAAACAAGGGAGAAGAAATGACCCTCACTCACTCTTCCCGGCCTCCAAATCCCTGCTGGTGTTTCCATTGGCCAAAATGAACCACAAGTCAGAGCTCAAGGAATGTAGTAAATCTAACTGTTGGAGTCCATAAAGGTCAACCATCCCGCTCACAAGGATGAGTGGAGAAGGAAAAGAGTGGATATGAAGGGAAACGGAATGTCCACACACCAGGGAAGACAGAGCCTAGTGGCAGCTCTCTATGAGGGACAGCTTGGGGAAAGCAAAGGAAGTAAGGGCATGGAGTGGTTTAAAGGGAGATGAGCAATAAGATCCCACTTTTTCAGCAAATGGATCAGGAAGAAAAAGTATAAGTTATAAAGTTATCTTAAAGAGGTCTCTGGATTAGGAAAAGAGAGTATTTGCTGATTAAGGAAAGAAACTTGTTCCATTTGAAGAACAAAAAGGATCCACTGTGAAAGGAATCACTGGAGAGAGAATAACAGATAAACCCACAATAGGGAGCATAGAGTTTTGAAGACATAACGAACAACGTTTGTTGAAAATCATTACCAGTTCCCATAGTTTGTCAGTCTTAGAAGTACTTAAAACTACTGCAATAGGTTTACTATGCAGTCTCCTAAACATATTTTACTAAGCTTTAAAATGTTCTCACATATGACTTGAATAGGTTAAGGTACTTGATTGAAATAAGAAGGCCACATTTGAGGATTAGGTAAAGGTTAAGAAAATGGAATAGATTTCATAATTGATTATCTATTGGACTACTTTCTTGGCTAAAATTAAATACAGAACAGAGAATGAGGGCAATTACGCACAAATTAACTCTTTTTGTATTTTTTTTCTTTCCATATCTAATAGTTTTAATGTATTTTGAGGCAGATACGTGTTGTCTGAATTCCATCTGCAGAATGTTGTGGTGTCTCAGAACTGCTTAAAGGCCAAATTGGAATTTTTCCAGCTTGATCACTTAAGATCATCAGGACTGTTAAGAGATTGAAGACCTCAGAAATCACATTGTTTGAACTACTAGTATATCATTAATCACATTAGTGACATTATTTCATTTGTTGTTAAAGAACTTCATTCATACTTAAAAGGAGCCATTAACACAGGTACCGTGAAATGTTTCCTTACCCTAAGACGTCAGCTGACATCTTGCTATTGGAGCTCATTGCCACATATTGTCATACCAGGCCATCAACATCCATCATAGCATTGTCTAGACATTTCCTAAATGTTTCTCAGGTATTTAAAAATAGCGTTTATTTTAAACATCCAATACTTGAATTAGCAAAATTGTGAAAATGCCTCTCTTCCAGAAAATCTGATTCTATTTATAAAAAGCACAGGTTTACAGGTATATGGATGAGAATACTTTCATGAGAACAGGGACCAATCCGAATGGTCAAAATAACAGTATCGAGCTATCCCATATTTCACTGTGATGTGGTAAAAGTCAAAGGTCTTTTCAAACAATAATTGTAAACTACAAGACCCATATGTTTCCCTTTCTCTTCCATCCTACAACAATAAGATAAAAAATTGAATTTTACAGGCTTTGGTTTGAAGCCTTTATCTTCAAAAGAGACCTGAGAAGGAAGACTTAACTGACCTTTCCATGTAAGAAAGCACATCACCTACTGAGATTTGTCTTCCTTGTTGGCACCTCCCTACAAAGGAAGTGGGAGGCTAAAATCAGCTTCAACTTGTGCAAATTAAAAGTAACCTTCAGGCTAATGGGCTTTCAACACCACTCCTTACTGGGCAAAAAAATTTGTGTCCCATAAAATTAAATTACCTCCTCGAAAATGACTTCTCCAATAAATTACACCATTAAATACAGTAAAACTGGAATTCCTACAAAACAATTCTCCCCTTTCTGAGGAAACACTCCCATCACTGTGAAAATTGATTCCATCTTTAATGGAGTATCCATCTAGTCCAAAAAAGGGGCACAGAAAACCTAAAAACTATCAAAGAAATAGCAGTACAATTAAAGGCCAGAGAAATAAATCAGACCTTTGAGATAACGGCAGTTTGGAGAGATCAATGCTTTAGCACTTTATCAAATGCTAGATTTAAAGAACGTGGAGAGTTGTCACCTAGCAGAAGGTGACTTGTTATTTTCAGTTTCTTTGAAGTAGCTATCAGAAGGAAACAATCAAATAATTAAGCATTGTAATGAGTTTGTGAGGTGGTAGCTCTTATATTAACTCTGGCAATCACTATAAATGGACTATATTTTCACTAATTGAGGAAGTTCTAGTGTAGTTCTCTTTGAATGGGGTTGGAAGTCATAAACACATTGTTGAATGACTACTCTGTGTTAGGAGCTAAACCAGTTTCTTTAAGAATGAAGATATCAAGGAAAGGACACTTCAATTCACTTGAAAGATTGACCAAACATACGCAAAATGGGAGAATTCATGAACAAAAGTTGACAGTATGAATTATATGCACAATTGAACTGTGAGGCAATTGGGCACAATTATCATGAGGCTATGTAAAGCTACATGCTCAGTCTGACCTGAAAGGCATTGAGTATATGGAGGGGGCAAATATAAGAGGTCCATGATGAAATATTATCCTGGCTGCTGTGTACTGGGTGGATTAAGGTCACAAGAAGCATAACACAAATTAATACGAATCCTAATAACATCTAACACTTATAGGTGCCAGACACTGCTCTAAACATTTTCATATATTAACATGGTAAATCCTCACATGTAAAATCCTCATGTATTAGCATGTTAAATCCTCAATGCTTTAAGGAAGGCCCTGTTACCATCTCCTTTTACAGATGGGGAAACCGAAGCACTTGCGTAATGTCTGATTTTTACAGTAAACTTTCTGCATATCAACCCCCATGCAGGTAAATACAAAGTGAATTTTCAAAGCGGGTGTTGTCATCAGAGAAGAATACTAATAGAACCACTAGATATATTATTTGTAAATGCTTTATTATGGAAAATCTCAAACATATCTAAAATATAGAGTAGTGTAATGACCCCGCCCCCTCCATATACTCAATCTTGATTCACCTACTATAACTCCACTCAATGATCCAAACCCCTCACCTCACTATTTCAGAGTAAATGTAAACATTGTATCACTTCATCATCCCTAAATCTGTCTGTATGCTTCTAAGAGGAGCCTCCTTTTTTTTCTTTTTTCTTTCTTTCTTTCTTTCTTTCTTTCTTTCTTTCTTTCTTTCTTTTTTTTTTTTTTTAAGATTTTATTTATTCATTTGACAGAGCCAGCAAGAGAGAGAGAACACAAGCTGGGGGAGTGAGGGAGAAGCAGGCTTCCCTCCGGAGCAGCTAGCCCCATTCGGGGCTTCATGACCTGAGCCAAAGGCAGACACATAAGGACTGAGCCACCCAGGCGCCCCAACCTTCTTTTTTTTCTTAATAACACCATATCGCCTTAAAATTACAATAACTCCTTAATATCAAAAATCAATGACCAAGTTCCAAAAATATATCTCACTTTAATATTTATTGAGAACTTGTTATGCTAGCATTAGACACCTCTCCACATACTAACTCATTTAAATTGCTGCAATTTAAATTGCCTTTTTTTTCCTCTTGCTTTCATTCCTACTAAAAGGAACCAGTCTGTCTCTACCAGATGATTCAAAGCGCTCCTGAGGGGGTCTTCCCCGGCAGAGCAGCCCTGCAGCGGCCCCGCCCCTGCCCTCCCACTGAGCCGCCCAAGTTCCGACCCGGAAGCCTCTTCGCGGGGGAGGGGGGGGGATTCGTTCCTCTGACTGGCGCCTGCGGCCCCGCCTCGGTTGCCTAGGCAACGAAGGGCCGCAACTCCCGGGCGAGATCCTGAGGATGTCCGTGGGGATCACTCCCGGGGGGACGACCCCCGCGGCGACGACCCCGGCGGGAACCACACCCGAGTCGGAGGTACGCCGCCCCTTCCCGGCACCCGCGACCCTCGACCTCACGCGGCTGGGGCCCGTCCCCAGGGAAGCGGCTGGCTCCGGGATTGGGAGCGCGGCGACGAGTGGCGGCGGGGCAGGGAGCGGACCGGAGTGGACCCGAGCGGTGCCGCGGTCCGGGAAGCGCCCTGCGCTCCCCGAGCCTTGCCGCCGGCCGCGCCCCCGCCCCGGCGCGCCGCGAGAGGTGCCCTGGAGTGGAAACTGTAGAAATTCCTGCCTTGGTCCGTTCCAGGTCCTCGCGACCTCACAACGCCGTGCTTCTCCAGCATTCTCTGCCCTGAAACGGGATCTTGGAATCTAAAATGGAGCGGTCCCTTTTGGAAAGTGCTGCTAATTCTTTTGCAGTGATCATAGTTCCTATTGCTCAAAGGTGTCATGGAATAATAACTCTTCATTGTTAGTAGATTGATTAATATTTGAAGGTCAGGGCTTGATGTCTCCCTGATTATTTTACCACTTCTCTAAATACGGAGATACATAATAGGACAAAGGAGGGGCCCTGGAAAATCGACCTTTTGGTTTTGGCTTAGTTGCTCATCATCCACTTCTCTCTACAAAGGTTAACTTTCTCCAGTGGTTTCCTGTATGAGGAAAAAAAAAAAAAAAAAGGAAGAAGAAAAAAGGATTTATCTTTAGGCCCCTCCCAACACCAGCTCTCAACAATAAATGGGTTTTAGATTACTTTTAATTGCTCATAAGCTTAGTATCCTGAGATTTTAATTAAGGACATATCTGCTATTCCAGATATTGCTAAAAGAAAATGTTTAAGTCTTCACACGGAGTCCATCATGTTCTAGAAAGTTTTTTCTTGAGGTTTTTTTTATAAGACTGAAGGTGAATAATAATGTAATTAACATGGCTATACTCAGCTCTCCTCTTAGTCTAAATAACATTTTTTGTGTAGAAGCTTAGTATTAGCTGCTATTTTCTAAATGTAGAAACACACAGCCAATAATCTGGTGCCTTGCCGCAGAGATATATACAAGTCGTTCCCAATCCAGATTCTTCCCAATACTGCAGACCGCTAAATTAGCACACTTGACTGTCCTATGGGCCTGTTGAAATGAGCATACATTAAAAATATTTTTTAATGTGATAAACTGGTTACTAAGCTGGTTACTCCCTTGTGATCTCTAATGTAAGTAATACAATTTCGAAAGTGGCAGAGAAAATTTCCCAATTAAGTCGTGTTATTTAAAAATATACAAAAACTTACCTAAGAAAATGCGCAATTGTCAGTGCACACTTGTATGTATGTACTTATCCATGTAGATATAGATATGTCCTTTCTGATATTTTGGGGCTGATGAATCTGCGCTTCAAAAAAAATAAATAAAGGAAGAAAAGAAAAAGAAATACCCGGCCCTTTTTTTGAAGTTGCAAAGAAGTGCTATGCCCCCAGGGAAAAGAAAATCACTTTTGTTTTTTGGATGGGTCAGATGAGTTGAGTTAATTATAGACCTCCGGTGATTGCCATCTTAGCACTGTTGGTGGGCACATTTGTTAACTTCTTGGAGGAGCAGGTATTTCCTGTGACAAGCAATTCAGAAAATCTTCAGTCTTTTAGTTGGTAACAAACTGAAGAAATCAAGAGGGAATTTGGACTCATTGAGCTGGACTCACTTAGCCTGTACTGAGATGAACAGGCTGATACACTGCATGGTAGAACCCAGTTTCCGTTCCAATGATAGCAGGGTTCCTCTAGGTCACAGAGAAGCCAGTGGATCTGTAGAGCCTGCATTCTTTAGGGTGATGAGGTCTGCTGGCTGCCCATTTGTGCCCACAATATGTTTTAGGGGTTAGATGGAAAAGATGGCAGAGACCCCTCTTTCAGTTAGATACTGAAAGGTTCTTCTTAGGTCAGATTCTTTCCACTGTTGATCTCCCAAGACCTGAGCAGGACCATGGGGGAGGATGCCAAAATTATTACTTAAAATACTGTTGAGAAGACAGTACTAATATTCCTCAAAATGTTAATGTACAGTAGTATTATTTATAAAACATTTAAAACTTCTAGGAGTAGTGGCTATGGGTGTGGAGAATTTGACAAACATTTGGGCTTGTCCTCCTTTTTATTAGTGGTCTTGGGGTTTCCTTTCTTATTTTCAAAGTCCTGTTTCTCCTGTCTTCATCTTCCCTTTCAGATGATACAAGTAATCTTTACTCTTTTCCTAATATAAAAGTATTGTTTTATTAAGGTTTAGCCTTTAACATGGCTAAAATTAATTTTTGATAGATATATTTAATATATTTGAAATGAGTACCTAATTTTATTTTCTTCTAGACATGAACCATCAGTTATGCCAGCTTCATTTACTAAATAAACCATCCTCTCTCTTCCCATTGAGAATGGACTACCACTATCACATTATGTGTATATACATGTGAATGAACGCAAGGATGGGCAGAATAGTGGAACAGAATAGAGACTCCAAACATTTATTTATTTATACACAGACACACACAAGTATGTGTACATGTGTATGTATTTTTGAATTTCTAAAAATTTATATATATTATTATAGATATATTTTTGAATATCTTTTTCTTTTCCACTGACCAGTTTTCCCATTCTTATGTCAATGCCATACTATTTTATATTTAGCTTTAATATCTAATTTGGAAAGGTTCCTCTCACTATTTTTCTTTTTAAAAATATACCTATTCTTCCATAAGAATTTTTAAAAATTATTTTATAAAGTTCTAGAATGATACAGTTGAGATTTAAAATTGCCATCACGTTACATTTATAATGTAGGAAGGATTTAATTTTTTTGAAGGTTTCTAATAAATCTCCTTTATTAAGTTTTTTATTAAATTTTTGATAGTTTATCATTTATAGGTCCTATATCTTTCTTATTATATTTATAACCAAGTATAGTTTAATAAAATTTCTGCCATTTCCATTTCTAATTAATTAATATAGAGAAAAGCAATTGGCCTTTATATATTTGTGTCATGTTACCATCTTATCAAATTTCTTATTAACTGAAATCATGTTAGTACAATGTCAGGTGTCTTAGGTATACAACCATGTTATCTTCAAATAAAGATTTCTTTATTTCTTCATTTTTAATATTTAAGCCACATGTTTAGTTTTCTTATTATATTAGTTAAAATTTCTGCAGAGTGTTAAATTACAATAATGTTACTAGCCAGAATCCCTTTTTAGTTTCTGGTTTCATGAGAATGACTTCAGTTTTTTACCATTCAGTCTGATGTTTTGACAAATAATCTTTTTTGTGTTTAAGCTATTTTTTCTATTCATGTTTTACTAAGAGTTTTGCTCCTGAATTCTAGCAAGTGCCCGCTTATTATTTCATTACTATATCATTTTTTATCATTTAATTTGACACAAAAAGTATCTTGTTAATGATGATCCATCCTTGAATTTCTGAAATTAATCTTATTTGGTCATAATGATAGCTTATTTTTCCTAGTACACTGTTGGATTCAACTTTCTAAGACAATATTTTAATTAAAATTTTTACATCTGAATTCATGAGTGATTTTGATTTATAATTTCCATTTTGTGCTTGTTTAGGTTTTTGTGTGTAGACTCTGCCAGCTTCTTAAAAATGAATTGTCTACAGTCTGTAATTATAAGTCTAACAGAATTTATGTGTTCTTCATTTGTAGGTAGAACTTCAAGTGTACAACTATCTGGGCGTGGTGACTTTTTTAAAAAGTAGACTTACAGTTTAGCTTATGTGGTCAGTTCCATTCTCTTTCTTCCCCCTGTTCAAATTTGATGACTTACACATTGTCTTGTAATTTTCAAATGTAAGTCTATAGAATGTGTCGTATGTTTATTTTTTCATCTAATCATGTTTGCCAAATACCTTTGCCTATTTTATTCATCACTTTAAAGAACTAATTCTTGTTTTCACTTACCCTTCTTTAATCTGTTTTTTTTTTTTTTTTTTAATATCTTTCTTTTTCTTAAATTGGCTCCTTAGCATGGCCTGGACTATAGTGAGGCAAGTAGGGCAGTCTTCTTGGGCATAAAACTTAAGAGATGCCAGAAATGCAGTAGTCAAGATACTTAACTTCAGCCAAAGGCATTTTTTTTAAATTAAAAGTTAATACAAAAAGCTCATAATGGATCAAAATTTTAAATAAAGACAGAATCAGTAGTACTGATCTTTCCTTTTGCCTCAGGCTCTGACATGGCTCAACACAGTGTTGCTCCTTAATTCATTTATTTTCATGCTTGAAGAGAGACTTTCTAAGTATAGAAATTGTAGGCTAGTCTATAGTCTTTATGACTGTGAAACCCCTCTTAGTCATCTTTGATGAACTATGTTATCTTTTTTTTAATGAACATTTATTAAGAATCTTTTGGGATACTACCAGTGATGGATAGAAAGATATCTCAAAAGCTTAAATTCTAGAAGGAAGACATACAATGTGGAAAGTTTAGGTGAATAAGAGAAGAAATTCAGAGAAAAGATTATCTGGTATATAACATTAGGCTTACAATTTTATTGCTTCTGGAATAATTGCTAAAATTATCAGGTGGTGGAATAAAATGAGTTATAGTGAAGTTTAGCTTACATATTTTTCTAGTCAGAGATGGAATTTTACAGAGATAACCAAATTACATATCACATTTTTATTAGCCTATTCATGAATTTTATATTGTATTTTTAATTTTTATAACTCAGAATATATGTGTTGAAAGATTAAAGACGTTTACCACCTTATATCCTTTCAAGTGCAAGAGAGTATATAAACAAACAAGAAAGAGCACTAGTTTAAAATAGGTTCAGGAATTCAATTTAAGACAAAAGAAAACAAAACAAAAACCAGAGGCAAACCCTCCTACAAGATGATTATCTTAAACTATCAAATTTTAGTAGAAAATGAGGCACTAGTATTAGGCATCTTACCTAGAATTATTATTGTACAAAAGGTTTAAGATTATTGTATTCCCTTTCATACAGTCTTGTGTGACCTATTTTTCTCTATCCAGAAAATTTTCACATCAAATAAAATTGATCTGAATGTCTGTACAGTGTACCTTCCATGCATATTTTTGTTAATAATGACAGTAATCTTGTGTTTTAAAACATTTCAAAATGATTTTTTACCATGAATTCAACTTAGATTCAAATGACTTGCTGTAAGTCACAAAATTAATCAGTAGTCAAACCCTCTGAGCCCTCCAAATCCAAGTCCCACTATTCATCATTCACTATCATCTAATAATGTCATCAGATGATAGAGATGAATTCAGACAGTCGATTAACAACCTATGTTGACATAACTAGGATCTGCAGAATTATAAAAAGAAGTAAAAGATTGAATGACTGTCCCTGAGGAATTTACAGTCTAATGGAGTTGACAGTATAGGAATAATTATACTTTACAGCTAATAATAAAAAACATAACCAACAAACATTTAACAAATATGTAGTCATATGTTATTGACTAAAATACCATCCTGTCTAAAAACTGAGTTCATACAATTCAATTTCCAAGATCTGAGATCCTATTAGGTGCAAGGTACTAAAATATTTTTTTCTTATTGAGTTTATAAACTAATTGAATGATCTATTTAGGTTATAAACTAACTGAATAACCAGTTTAGTTACTTTGCTAACCCTAAGTTACAAAAAGATAGCTAATAAAGTAGCACATTTTATGTCTAAATTAGATTTTTAAAAATAAAAATACAATAACCTAATATTAAATACAAACATTAAGTTGTTTGCCATTACCAGTAAGTTTTAGTTTGGAGATTTTAGTACTAATGGAAAGAAATAAGGAAAATGTAGGATGTGATCTTGTTAGCTATAGCAAAGCATTTTGTTGTTCTTATTCACTAGAACCCATTCACATGGAAGGATAAATATATATTTATTGAATTGAAAACATTTGCCCCCACTCTCCCCCAAAATCTCACAGTGTTTTATTTTTATGGAGCTACTGCTTTTTACCTCTGCTTCTCCGTCTCCTCTTCCATCCCCCATTCACAGCTCTTTTCCCCATGCTCTGGCTCTGGGCAGTTTTATCCATTCTCATACTTGGAGTGACTCTTAAGCCAATATTTCTAAACTGGACATTTCTGAGTCTAGCATTTCTAATTACCTTCTAAACATTTCTTCCTCGATATGCATATTCCACCTTAAATTCAACCACTGAAATCAAACTTGTCATGTCGCCCTCTTAAAACGGGCATCATCTTCCAATGCTTTTATTTTTATTGATGTAACAAGAGTGCCACATATGGTTTTTACAGACTGTACTCTGAACAAAAGGACTCAGCTTCTGGAGGGCCTGAGAATTTCCATCTTTCTCTTTTTTCAGTCATCTATTTCAGATACACATACTATTTATTCTTACCACTTTTAGTCCCCCACATAATGTTGCATTCACCCCTTTCTTTTCATGCACACTGCTAGGAACCCAGTGGAATCCCATGCCTCATTCCTGACCAGTTTCAAAGACATTTTCATTGAACTTCCCTCTGTGTCCTTTCTCTGCTCCTTTCCTTCCTTCATTCCCCCTACAAATTGCCCTTCCTTAAAGGACAGTTTTATCTTGTCATTTCACTGCTAAAAAACTTCATGGGTTCCTTACTGTCTGTATTATTAAGAACAAACTCTTCAGCTTGTCATTCTTTGACCAGCCAAGGATCTAAAATATTTGTGATCTTTTGTGCAAAATGTTGCATTTTGTAATCACTCAGTAAATATGTATTCAAGTATTAAATTTGAGGTCTCCCACAACATGTTCCCAATGCCCACTTCCCACTTAGGTCCAACTAGTCCCTGACTTGTACCCAAGGCACCATTGTGTGAATTACTTGATATTTACAGAACCAGTCCACAAGTGTTCTGTTGCTGATCCATTCCATCATTCTTGTCCAGTCTTACCAAGTGCATTTCTGGACCTCCTCTCTATAGGCTTTCTTTGTCCTATGTCTATTCTTGTCCTTTTGTTATGACTCACTTATTTTATTTTCTTGTTTTAAAGTCACCCTTGGTTTGTTCCTTCCACTAGATGTTAAGTTATTGAGGCTAACAAGTTTTTTTTTTTTTTTTTACTTGTCTTTGCCTCCTCTTGAGTCCCACACTCAATGAGGAATATGTAGGTATTTTTTAAAGTTTGTAATTGACTCATTCTTGTTTGATCAGTTCCTGGATGCCTAAGAGGATACATACAACAAGACCACAGTCCTCCATTAAAAACTCCAGATACCCAAGCAAAGATGAGGCTCATGTTCCTTTTCCTTTCTGAGTCTTTAGATGCTTTTACTGTATCTGCTCTCATCTCCTTGGCTTGCATTTGATTTCCATCCTGCATGAAGCAAGCACTCACTTGACTGGTCCTGTGGGACCCACTCTGGGTCCTTGGACTTGGGTTGCCTGAATCATCTTGGTAATTATGAAGTGACCCTCAGAGGAACAATGGTACCCCAAAATTAAGTCTGCACAGCACAATTTGACTTTTGGGGATTGCTAAGTTCCTCCTCTGTGAAACAGAGTTGGCGTAATGCTGCTGTAATTTCTGTCTCTGTGCACCTCTGTGTAACTGGTCTATTTTCTGGGGAAAAGGAAAACTGGGAGAACTGATATGGGACCTGTTCTCATTCCCTATTGCACTCCCTGTTCATTCCCTGTGCTCTGGATTGCTTTAGTTGGCTCTGAAACTTTACTCTCACTTTATTTTTTTTTAAGAGTTTATTTATTTATTTGACAGGCAGAGATCACAAGTAGGCAGAGAGGCATGCAGAGAGAGAGAGAGGGAGGAAGCAGGCTCCGTGCTGAGCAGAGAGCCCGATGCGGGGCTGGATCCCAAGACCCTGAGATCATGACCTGAGCCGAAGGCAGAGGCTTTAACCCACTGAGCCACCCAGGCGCCCCTACTCTCACTTTAATTGTAAGACTCTCTGGTTGAGTTCTTGGACAGTTTTTCTTAAGGCTATTAGCTGGCATAAGAGACTGAATCACTCAGTTCCAAAGAAAAGGGACACTTGTTCCTTCCCATCAGAAAGTGTTTTTAGGTGACTAAGAACCCAGGAAAGTGTCAGAAGTTAGTTCTTATGTAGCAGTCCCTATAGAGGAAATCTTCTGCATGATAATTTATTTGTGACTTGCCGGGAACACACACGTAAGACTGATCATCCTAGTCCTCCAAGCCCCCACAGTGATTTAAGACTGTCACTGGGAGAAACCAAGACACATTTGGGGATGATCAGCCTATTGGTGACTCTCTGGGAAATTCTTCCCATAAGCAGCATGTTTGATCCGCCACATGTTTTCCCTAGAATAGAACGCAGACTTCTAAGTCTTTCTTTCTTTCTCATTGCTGGGTGGATGTCTCCTCATTGTAATGATATGATGTTGGTATTGCATTGAGGATTGGTGGCCAATCCTGTTGAGGACCAAAACTCTTAGAATCAAGAAGAGGTCCTGCTATACCCCCAGTTGCACTGGGTTTTCAGCTTCAAGGGGTAAGATATATGGCATGCTGGTCACTGCTGGGTAGACGCATCCTTGAATGAGACATAGTGGATATTTTAGTGAGACACGTGGCAGACTGGCTACTGCTGGGTGGATGTCTGCTTGTTGGATTTCCTAGAGACATGTAATCTACCAAAACTAAAGCAATAAAAAAGAGAGAGAGAGAAAATTTGAGCAAACCAGTTACTAGCAATGAAATTTACTCGGTAACCAAAAAATGCCCAAAAAAACAAAAGCCTGGGACCAGATGGCTTCACAGCAAATTCTACGAAACATTTAAAGAAATGTTAATACCTATGCTTCTCAGACTGTACCAAAAAAATACAAGAGGAAGGAAAACTCCCAAATTCCTTCTATGTAGACAGTATCACCTCGATACCCAAACCAGATAAAGACACCACAAAAAAAAGAACTACAGATCAATATCTCTCATGAAGATGCAAAAATCCTTAATATCCTTAAATCCTGTATATATAATATTATATAATATATAATAAAAATACATGGGATATATAATATAATATATAATATAAATTTATTTAATGGAATATAATTAATAATTATAATTATCAACAATAATTAATATAATATATAATAATTTATTATAATATTATATATAATAAGATATATATCATGTATACACATTATTCAGCCATAAAAAAGAATAAAATCTTGCCATTCATCACAACATGGGTAGAGCTAGAGAATGGAATGCTAAGTGAAATAAAATAGAGAAAGACAAATACCATATGATTTCACTTGTATGTGTAATTTAGGAAACAAAACAAATGAACAAAGGTTAAGAAAGAGACAAACTAAAGGACAGACTCTTAACTACAGAGAATAAACTGATGGTTACTGAAGGAGAGGAGGGGGAAGTGGGATTAAAGAGTACGTTATCATGATGAAAAAAATAAATACCAAAAACGAGTTTGTTAATTGAAAGCCATCACCCAGTTTTAAATATGCATAAAAGACAGTTTAACTAGCCATTCAACTTTTGAGAGGTACCATTACTTGAAAATGAAGAGAAATATGATTATCTAGAAGACTGTTGTGTTTCACTTTTATTTCTGATAGCAACTAGAAACAGTAAGCACATTTTGATATTATTGGGTTAATAATATTATTGAAATAACTCATTCCTTTTGTTTTGTTTTTGTTTTGGTAGAGAGATGCTGAATTCCAGGAACATGAAAAGATTCTGTCTCCAGATTTTCTTTCAGCTGCTCAAATCACTGAAATGCTGGCAGAGGACATAGATGGAGTTCAACAGTAAGCACTTCAATATTACAACCAAATATAAAACAGTTCTAATTCTGCATCTATAAATGATCACAATATCCTATTACATATTTTAAACTTTTTTCTAAATAGTTGTTATTATATCATGCAAATATAGATAGATATACATATACATATACATATACATATACATATACATATATCTCCCAATATATATAATCTCCAGAGATTGGAACACCAAAATTCTCAAACAACAAACAACTGACTTTTTACACTGCTCAGCTGTCTTCTTTATGGGAGAAATGCATTTCAGACCAACTTGCAAATGTTAACAGAGAATAGGGATTTATTGTTAAAAGCAGTCTTTAACATATGCTGTCTTCTACTTCTTTTCTCTTTCATTCGTAAAACTGTCAATTATGCACAGTAACATTTAGGTCTTCTGTCTCATCATGACAAGAATGAGTTGTTTTTTCTGTAATATTAAGAATTAATACATTTTAATACTTTGGAAATTCTGAGTATTAGCCATCCACCTGTGATTTTTATTGGATATGAAGCTCTACTAAATACTCTAATTTCATGTTTTTTGCCTAAAAATATGAATATAACTGAATTTATGGGAATAATTCTAATACATGTACATCTCATTCTCAAGACCATTGATTTCTATAGCAAATCATTTACGTAGAACTCTAGTCAGATATATCTAACACACAAGTTCCTAAAATGTGTTTTGAGTAATCAGTCATCTTAAAAGTTATCTTGCTCTAATAATATGAAGACTGATTGACTGTAATGTGTAGAGAGCCCACTTTACACATGATGTGATGTTCTGGACTATAATGTCTCTTCTGCAGGCCAGTTAGGAAGGTATTGTGGACCATAATGGACAAATAGAAAATGACTCTATCAGTGGCTATCATTTGCAAATCTTTCAAATATTGTGGAATAGGGGTGATTTACTACTAAGAAGGAAATATGACAGATGTGCTGGCTGGAAGAGAAATCTGAGAAGGGAAGACATATTAAGAGCAAATGACACTGACAGGCCTTTTCCCAGGATGGTCTTCAGTTTCAAGGCCTGCAAATCTTGCTAGAAATCCTGGTATCTGTGATTTGGCCATATTGCTTACCATCTATCTCTTTGTAAGTATTAAGTCAATTAAAAATTTCACAGATTTTTAAACAAGTGTCTCATGGCAATTTTAACATTTTTATAGAAATGAATGGCCATTGGAAAATCTGAATTTTAGTATCAGAATTGATTAGCAAAATTCTTTTATTAGTATCACTGATTATTTACGCTTAATTAAATATTTTCCATTTCTAGATAATTCCAAATATTGATCATTATAGTGCAAAAAATAGGTATTTCATACTAGGCAAAATAATATGATGACAGATATTTCTTAGAGTTTACAATTTATTTGTACTAAATTTCAAAGATGTTATATTAAATGCAATTAATATTAAATAAAAGATAATGCAAACAAAATTTTTATACTTGTTTCTTTCTTACCACATCTTAAGTTGTGCTTATATATATATATATATAATATACATATATATTATATATATATGTAAGGTATATATACCTTGTGTGACAATCTTTTTTTCCCACTTAATGGCTCTCTTTGTTGCCAAATATTTAAATTCTAAAAGTATTTTAATCTTTAAGTGGTGATGTCTAGGATAAAGAAAATAACACAGAGGGTGGTACAGAAGGTAACTGTATAAAAACAACCAGGTTCAACATGGGTTGACCTTTTAGACTGTTTCATTAATAGAATTCACCTGAAGTAATCTCAGATTTTGGGTATCAATTTTGGATAAATGACAATGTTATGTCAGGAGCTATTTCTTTGCAGAGTAATTTTTTTGAGGTTCTTTATAAGATTTTTGTAATAGTAATCCTGAAATATTTGCAATCAATCATTCACTTCCCATTTAAAATAACATTATTATAGATGGGGATTATATACTTTTCAAAATGACAGAAATATAATTTAGGTACCCTGTCATCAAATAACAGAAGTATGCCAAAATCATGCAGTCTACAAAACTATAAACCTATTTAAATAAATTATAGGAAATCACATTTTCCTACATTTTAAAATTAAAAACTATTTCATGAAAGCAGCCAACCAAATGAAACATTATAATATCATTAAAACATATTTCTAGATTACACTTCAAGTAAAGTTAAACCTCTGAGTAAATTTCTCATGATCTCCCAACTATTATCAAACATTCATGCTTTTAATGTAACCCTGATTTTTTACAGATACACCCAAATCCTTTTTGAAAAAATGTTAAGGACTAAATTGAAAATAACTAAACACAGAAATAACCCTGAGAGATCTTTTAATAACCTTCCATAACTGGGCTTCCATGAGCTGTTCAGCTCTTGCCTTAAGGCTTATTTCTGAATGTCATCATATTTAAAAAATAAAATGCACTCCAATTTCAAGAGCATGTAGGAATAATGTAATACCTTTCCTGGGCTTCTTGATGAGATGAAGTAGATAGTTACATCACCTATCACTATAGTAAAACTTCCTAAATCCCAATTAAGCATCTTCCTCTTTCCCCGTAGTCTCTAATGCCACAGCTATAGCCATCTCTCCTCTCCCATGTCCTGTCTTCCCTTATCCCCAGACGAAAAACTTAAAGATTTGCCAGTAAAATGCATGGAACCTTTGCATTCAAATTGCAGCAGCATCTTGCTCCAGATGCTTCCCTGCATCACCTCCTTTGGGGTGAAATATGTGAGCAGAGAATAGAAATGGTGACTATTCAGCCCTGCAATTCAAGTTGAAGGTTAAGATTCAAATGGTACTAGGGAAAGTGGTGGAAGAGGGATGGGGGAGAGCAAAGATAGAGGTAGTCAAAGAAGTTTCACTAAAATACCCTTAGACAAATAGTTGGCTTCACTTACATATAATCAGACACTGAAAAAATGAAAATTAAAAGCAAAGAGCACATCAACTATTTAAGTCAAATATTTAATTTTTTTTAAGGAACAGCATGGAGATGGCAGATGAAATGTAGTTAGAAGGAAGACTAACTGTTGGGAATAAAATGTTCAGAGATATTTGACTCCAGAGTTGGTTGACTCAAGTCCTCCATAGTATCATCAAGAAATTTATAATTTTGAATTGATTTTTCTTATGACTATAAGATGGCTGCCAGTAGCAATCAAACATACTTATTTACTCTTGTATTTTTGTTCCACAGACTAAAACCTCATCCTTGGGAATTAGAACAATTTAGGAGAGTGCCCACCATAGACCAGTAGTTACTATAGAAAATACCATATATTGAATACCATTATATTGCATTATAGGAAGAGGGGGAAATTATCTTAATTGGTTTAGAGGAATCAAAACTCACTTTTGCAGTTGAGGTCTACCTTGACACCACTGTAGATGAGATGGATGTTAGAGGTTAAATACAAGATAAGCTTAATTTTTTCCTGCTGTATTTATTCAGATTATAGAACCTATTTCAATATTATGAATAATAAGGACTTCCTTTTTTGAAAATGGCAGTATAAAGTTGTCACACGCCCACACACAGTCCTTCAGATATCACATATAAGCAACAAGGAAATACCAATAACTTCTTTATCCAAACAAGGAGAATGCTATACGTCCAAACCACAAAATAGAGGATGACTGCCAGAAGCATTATAGTTCAAGCAGAAGTGGAGGAAAAAGAATGAGAAAGATACACATAATTGAAGATCTTAGAGTGAGTTAAAAAATGTAATTATTCTCCTAGGTGAGAAGAAAACCCTGAAGTGCTATTTCAAGAACACTCGTTTACAATAGCAGGACAAGGATATACAGGCTTAGAACAGATAATTCCCATATTTACAAGAAATAGATTGTTTATGTGATGGTAATGAGAACCCATCCTACTTTTTTTTTCCTTTCCCCCACTAATTGAAAAAAGAGTAAAAAACGAGAATAAATGGCACAAACTTATTCTTTACAGAAAATAGCTTGTCACATGGCCAAGTCTGAGTAAAAAAACAAGGAATATGCATACAAAACCATTTTTAGAAAAAAAAGTAATTAAAGAATAGGGAGAAAAAAACTGGCAAGAAAGAAAATACAGCCAAATGAATATAGCCATGAACAGAAAAAAAAAATATTGTCAAACATTTATCATGAATTAAAAAAAAAAACTTATGAAACAACCACAACAAGAGTATAAAATAGAGATATAAAAACTCAAGGAAGAGATAACAAGAAATGAAAGGTAATAAAGCATGTAAAAAGGCCGAGTAGAAAAGAGAGAGCTCTGTAAACAGCCCAAGGGGCAATTAACACTGCTGAAAACACTAAGGGACCTAGAAGACGGTATTGAGAAAAGTATAAAAAATGAAAAGGAAATGATTTGGAAAAAAAATTTGAAGGTTAATAGGAAATTATAGCATAGACAAAATGAGTTGCTGTACTTCAAAGACAGAAGAAGGAAGAAGAGGAGGAAAGTGAGAAGGAGAATTACAAGAAAAGACCAAATGGAAGAAGAAGACCAACAAGAGTGCTGACTCTTGCTCTCTTTATCTCTTCTTCCTATTCCCTCTCTCTGTTTTCCTTTTGAATGTCATTGTGGACTTAGAATTTTGATATAACTATGAATATTTTTGGATTTAGGGCATTATAGAATTTTCATCCAAGAAAAATATTTGCATTTTCAAAACTTAGAAAAGGAACTGTGCATTAATCTGATCTTAATGTCTGGATTTTCTTTTTGTTACAGAAAATTGAAAAAGTTTTTGAATTTCAAAAACCTTCACACCTGTCTAAAGGAAGCCATCCTACTAGATTATTATGTATCTGGATTTTTGTGGGCTAGAGGAATGGAATTTTCTGTTATTCAATATTCAAAATTTATGACTTTACTAGATATGTTACTTCATAATCTTAGAAGTAAGTACATTATTTTTTCTTTTTTTTTAAAGAAAATTTAGTCCACTATCTAAATTAATGTTCTTAAGCAAAAGTTCCTAATTTTCTTGTAATCCCTTCAGTGAAAATTATAGAATTTTTTCTGGGTAGAGAAAAGAGATATAGTTCATACCCTCCTTAAGTTGTGAAATTTCAAACAGTATTTAATAGGCTAAAGTTCTCTTAATTAATTTGCCAAAGATATGTTAACTTCATTTTAAAATCTTATCAATGCTATATGTTCCCAAAATGTCATGTAGTTCACATTTATTTAGGTATTTTTTTCAGTGTTTGAACTGTTTTCATTTCATCTTACCTACAAGTATTACTGGGATATCTCATAAATGACTAATGAGAGGAGGTACTTAAGTTGATATCTAAACCCCATTAAATAGACATTACTCACATACACTTAGATTTTGTGACCTTTTTTCTTATATAACTTTGGAATGAGATACTATAGGAAATTTGGAAATTCTTCCTTAAAGCACTTTTTAGTTGATAATTTTTTTTTCAGAATAAATACAGTTGCTTCTTGGAAGAAAGAAAAGAAAGAAATCTATCACTGATATATTGCCAACTCTGTGTGCTAGGCATTAGTTTGGTTCTAATCTTTAACATGCATTATTGAACCTCAGAGCAATTCCTGCATGGGAAGTATTATAAACACTACCTCAGTAGATTAAGCATCTGCCTTCAGCTCAAGTCATGATCCCAGTCTCCTAGGATCAGACCCTGTGTCAGGCTGCCTGCTCAGTAGGGAGTCTGCTTGTCCCTCTCGCCTGCTCATGCTCTCTTCCTTTCTCTCTCAAATAAATAAATAAAATCTTTAAAAAGCAAAAAGATAAATAATTGTACCAATAGAAGAAAAAAAATAATTAAACTTGATAATGAAACAAATTTGTATGATATTAACTGATCAGACAGACTTTGGTTGTTTTTTTCCCTAATGAGGAAATGGACAAATATTTATAGAATCTTTGAGTACTACATGTCTCTAAACAGTAATCTTTCAACACCATTGCCAAAATTACTTGGCAAACAAGGAACCATGTAACTCTCAACTTGCATGGAAAATAATAATAAATAGATGCCAACTATAAGATGAAATAGATATTGAGATTATATGTTAAAGACTGAAACAGGTATTACAAAAGTGCTTAAATGAACAACCGTGAACATCCTTGAAATAAATGTTAAAAAGAATCATGAAAAAAACCGGAAGGTACAAAGAAGAAAAAAATGGAAATTTTGGAAAAAAATTATACAATAACTGAAATTAAAATCTCATTAGATAGAAATAATAGCAAAATGGAGAAGAGACAAAGGAAAAAAAATCAGTGAACTTGAACATAGAGTGATAGCAATTATCCAATCTGAAAAATACAGAGAAAAAAAGATTGGCAAACAAATGAACAAAACCTCAGGGACCTGTGAGACATATAAAGTTCTAATATACATATTGTTAGAGTCTCAGAAAGACAGCAGAAAGAGTATGTGCTAAACAAACATTTGAAGAAATAATGACTGAAAACTTCCCAAAGTTGGCAAAAGGCATAAATTTATAAATTCAGGAGGCTTATTGACCTACAGACAGAATAAACCAAAAGAAAAACACTATCCACCAATTGGGTCTATTTGACATTTACAGAACAGTCCACCCAAAAACAGAATAGGCATTGTTTTCAAATGCACATGGAATATTCATTAAGGTGGACCATATTCTGGGTCATACAAAATCTTAAATTTAAAATAATTGAAATCATACAAATATGTTGTCTGATCACAAAGGGATTGAACAAGAAATTAATAGCAGAAATATGCCAGGAAAATCTTCAAACACATATTAAATAATACAATTCTAAGTAGTACATGGGTCTCCTATATCTAAACAGATACTAGAAAATATTTTTAAGTAAAAATAGAACATGAAAATTTATGTGGTACAGCTGAGTCAATGGTAAGAGGGAAGTTTATATCATTAAATACTTATATTAGAAAAAAATCTAAAATTAATAATCTAAACTTAAGCCTTAGGAAGCCAATTTTAAAAAATAAGCAGAAATCAAGCAGGAAAGAAAGATATATTAAAGAACAGAAATCAATGAAATTGAAAAAAGAACCCAATAGACAAAACCAATGAAACCAAAATCTGGATATTTGAAAATATCAATAAAACTGATAAACATGAAGCAAAACTTGACTAAGGAAGAAAAAAGATACAAGGCACAGATTGTCATTATCAGGGATGAAAAAAAGGAGGATATCATTACAGACTCTGTATACATTAACAGAATATTAGGAAAAAACTACTTATGTTCATAAATTAGGAAACAAAAAGGAAATGAACCAAATCCTCCAAAACCACAAACCAGCAAATCTTGTGCAAGATGAAATAGATAGCATGATAGTCTTATAACTATTTAAATGATTGACTTATTTAACCTTTAGGAAAAGATCTCCAGGTCTAGATATTTTCACTGGAAAATTCTATCAAACATTTAATGAAGAAATGCCACCAATTATACATAATCTCTTCCAAAAATAGTAGAAGAAAGAATTCTTCCTAACTCATTTTATGGGGCTAGAATTATCTTCATACCAAAACCTGACAAAGACAGTGTGAAAGAGAGAGACAGAGAGAGAGAGAAGAAGGTGGAGAAAGAGAAAAAGGAGAGGGAGGGAGAGTAGGAAGAGAACAGCAACAACAGCAAAAGGAGGAGGAGGAGAAACTACAGACCAACATCCTTCATGAACATAAACAAAAAAATTTCAACAAAACATTATCAAAATGAATCAAGCAACCTATAAAAAAATAGTACACATGACCAGTTGGAGTTTATCCCAGAAGTCAATGCTGGTTCAATATTTGAAAATCTCATCAACGTAAATATTCTAAAGAAGAAAAGCCACATGATCATATAAATAGATGCAGAGAAAACATTTTACTAAATACAACATCCATTCATAATTTTAGAAAAGAGCTAGACAATTGAGAAAAGAAGCGATATTCTTCAACGTCATAAAAGACATCTACAACAAACCTAAACCAGTTGTTACACTTAGTGGTGAAAGACCAGATGTTTGTCCTGTAAGATCAGAGTCAAGGCAAGAATGTCTACTCTCACCACTCCTATTCAGTACAGAACTGAAAGAAAGTCTTAGCAATAAGTTCAATAGAGTAAGAAAAAGAAATAGAGGAGAAGGAGAAAATAAAACAGTCCCTGTTCTCAGATGAAAGGATTGTCTATATAAAAAATTAAACAGAATTTTAAAAAATCCTAGAACTGATAAGATTGCAATACGATAAAACACAAAAGTCAATTGTATTTCAGTGCACTAGCAATATACATTGTATACCAGAATTTTAATAAATAGCATTATTTACAATAGCTCAAAAAATAAAAAATAAGCATAAATCTAACAAAAATGTACAAGATCTGTATACTAAAAACCACAAAATGATGATAAAAGAAATGAAAGAAAACCTAAATAAACAAAAAACTTACTGTGTTGTTGGATTCGAAGTTTCCACATGCTAAAGATGTCAGTTTTTCCCAAATTGATCTGTAGATTTAATGCAGTGTCAGTCTAAATTCTGGCAGGATTTTTCTCTATACATACCCAAGCTGATTTTTAAATTTATATGGAATGGCTAAGGAATTAGAATGGCTAAAACAACTTCAAAAATAAGGATAAAGCTCCAAAAAAGCATACACCCAATTTTAAGGCTTACTATAAAGTTACAATAATAAAGTCAATGTTGAATTAGTGAAGGGATAAAAGCATAGCTCAATGAAACTGAAGACAGAACTCAGAAATACGCTGATGCAAAAGTGGTCATCTGATTTTTTTTTATAAATATGTAAAAGCAATTCAACAGAACAGTGTAGTCTTTTCAACAAATGTTGGAACAATTTCTATCTATATTGAAAAAAATATATAGCTCAGCCTAAGCATTTTATTTGATACAATTAGCTCTAAATGGATCATAGGCATAAGTTAGAATGTAAAGCTATAAATTTTTTAGAAGAAAATTGGGAGAAAATCTTCATGACCTGGGGTTTTACAAGAAGTTCTTAGACATGACTCCCTGAACATGATGCATATAGGAAAAAAATGATAAATTAGACTTCATAAAATTATAATACTTTGTTTTATGAAAAGTCACTGTTAAAAGAATGGACAAGCTACAGATAGGGAAAAAATATCTGTAAATCACGTATTTGACAAAAGACTTGTCTCTGTAACATATAAAGAGCTCTCGAAACCATAAGAAAACAAATAATCCTATTAAAAATAGGCAAAGCTATCAAAAGGCATAACTCATGTCAACCAAGAGGAAAATGTTAGACAAACCCAAACTGAGGAACATTGTACAAACTATCTGACTGGTACCTCCCAATCTGGCAAGGTTATCAAATATAGGAAAAGATTGAGAATGTTCACTCTAGGGGAACCTCAGGAGACAGGACTACTAAATATAATGTGATATCATAGATGGGATGCTTGAAATTTCTTATTCTTTTTCTAGAATATTAAGTAAAAATTGAGGAAATCTAATAATAATTTTAAAAATATATATGTAGAAAAAGAAAGTGATTTAATTAAAACAAAATATATATACACTTTAACAAAAAACTATTTAAGAATAAACTTTAAAAAGAAATGTACAAGTCCTATATGAAAAAACTTCAGAACTTTTAAAGGTCACAAGGAAGTTTTCTACATTTGGAAAAACCTTACAACATTCTTGGAAACAATCCACATCATAAAGAAGCTAAATCTCTCTAAATTAATATATAATATTAGTATTTCAATAAAAATACCAACAGTTTTTTGTTGTTGATGTTTTTGCCTGGGGTGACTTACTAGGCAAGATGATTCTAAAAAAATATGGAAAGTAAGCAAATACAAATTGTCTTTAAAAACTGTAATAAACCATAACATATCTTATTAGCAGTAGAATTAGTAATAGTAGTGTTATAAAATCTCAGATATTTGAACACAGTGGTTAATGACCAAACAGAACAAAAGAACACAATGGAAAGTGTAGAAATAGACCCAAGCTATTGGAATTCAGTATTTGATAGAATGACATCTCAATCTATGATGAAAATATGTATTATTCAATAAATAATATTGTGTGCATCTAGAAAAAAATAAAATTGAATCAAATATTTCAACTGGGTCACATTTTTACTTAAATATAAAATAATTGGAACTATAAAAATGTTGTAGGAAAATATGAATTAATTTCTTACAATCTTGGTTGGGGAAGACCCTTATAAATATGCCTCAAAATTCCAAAGACATAAAGACAAAGATAATTAAAGCTGATAAATAAAAGTGAAAGTCTACAAAGAAAAAATACCAAAAGAAAAATTAAAAGAAGAATAAGTAACTGGGAAAATTATTGCATTGCAGACACCAGCAAACTATTAAATTCTATAATACAAAAAGAATGCAGAAGCAAGAAGAAAGACCAATAATGCAATAGAAGAACAAGCCAAGAATATGACTAAATAAATACAAGAGTTTTGTTTTTTTTTTTAAAGATAGGATTTATTTGAGGAGAGGGGGAGAGCGCACAGGAAGACGGAGAAAGAATCAGAAGCAGACTCCCCACCGAGTGCAGAGCCCGACACCGGGCTGGATTGTGAGATCATAACCTGACCTGAAACTAAGAGTCTGAAGCTTAACTGACCGAGCCACCCAGGTACCCCAAAACAAGTGATTCTTAAACAAATGAAAAATTTAATATTAAAGATAATAAGGAAAATCCTAATTAAAACTACACAGAAATGTCATTTGTCATGTATCAGATTGACAAAATTGTAAAATTTTGGTAGCATTTTTAGCTGTCAAAGCTATGAGAAAATAGGTACTATCTTATATTACTAAAGGAAGTATATATATAAATCCCCCCCATGAAGTTTAGGTTAGCAGCTATCTATCAAATTTACAAATATACTGTCCCCTTTGACCCAGCAATTCTACATTTGGGAATTTATCCTATATATCCCCTTACACACGTGTATGTAAAGGCATCAGTTGCAGTGATGTTTGTAAAAGCAAAACCTTAGAAATATCACCTGGAGACATTAGCATGACTCATGTTTAACATAATGTAGATACAGAACTATAGTTGTACGCCAAGTTTACACATATATGCTTCTTAGCTCTGTCCATTGAGAGGGCCTAGAAGCAATGACATCCAGTATTAATGAGCATACCCAGGAACCAGGTCTTGCTTTATAATTTAATTCTCCAATAAAAGAAGCCAGAGCTCCTTAGAGAAATAGCTAATTGTAGACCTGGAGCAGGGAACATAGAAGATGAGCCTGGGGCATATTGTAGTGACTAAGAGTAAGTGCTCAAAAAATCAAAATGCCGGTGGTATGTCAATGGAATAGAAAAGAGAACTGAAAAGATTCCAGTGTCCCAAGTTGGAACAATTTGAACAAAATAACATAGTATATTGAATTATAGTCCGAAGTATAAAATTAGCATCCACAAATCCATACTGATACAAAATAATGATTTGTATAAATAATCAACTGGGTAAAATACAAATTCCTAATAGAGAATTCCTAATAATTTATGTAGATAATTCACCTTCCAGAAGTTAAAGCATAATTCTTCACCCTTTCAGTATGGGCTGTACAGTGACTTCCTTCCAAAGAGGACAGCATGGGAAGTGGGAAAAACTGGAACTCTACAGCAGAGAAGCCAAATAAATATTGTTTCAACCAGGTGACTAAGGCTGACATCGTTAATGAAGAGCTATGTCAAATATCATATGTCCTTGATATAATGTGATAAGAATGGCACAGTGGTCTTTCTCACCCAAATCCTTAACCCCTGTCTAATCATGAGAAAAATTTAGACAAACCCAAATTGAAGGACTTACTACAATATTTCCAACTCGTATCTCTCAAAACTGTTGAAGCTATCAAAACCCCGGCAAGTCTGAGAAACCGTAGGGTCTAAGGAGACATAATGACTGAATGTAATGTGGTATCCTGGATGAGATCTTAAGATAGAAAAAAAGACTTCAATAAAAACTAAAAAATAAAGAAATCCGAAGAAAGTATGAACTTAGACTATAATAAAGTATCAATATTTGTTCATTAGTTTTATCAAATGTACCACAGCAATGTTAGCAATATGGGAAACTGTCTGCGGTATATGGGAACTCTCTGTGATATTACTGAAACTTTTCTGTCAAGCTAAAACTACTCTGAAATTAAAAGCTTATCAGTAGGGATTAACTCATCCCTAACATGGAATACTATGCAGCTATAAAAGTAAAAGAGTGAGGACGTTTTCTGGGTATGATATGGGGAATTGTATATTGTTATTGAGTAAGACAAGGTGTAGAATTGTGTGATTTTGTGTATGAAAGACAAACATGAGAATTTATGTGTTATATATACAAAGAATACTAAGAAAATACAGAAAAAAAACTAATAACTTTCCATAGGTATCTAAAATATACAAAGAACACCTACAACTCAATAGAACAAAAATAAATAACCCAATTTAAAAATAGACAAAAGACTTGAATAGATATTTCTCCACAGAAGATATTTAGAAGGCTAACAGGTTTATGAAAATATCACTAGTCATTATGGAAATGCAGATTTAAACCACAGTGAAATACCACCCCATGACTGTTAGAATGGCCGTCACCACCAAAAAACAAAAGATGACAAATGCTGGCGTGAATGTGAACAAAAAGGAAGCCTTGTGCATTGTTAGTGGGATTGTAAACTGGTACAACCACTATGGAAAACTATGCAGTTTCCTCAAAAAATTAAAAATAGAACAACCATATGACCTGGCAATCCCACTTCTGGGAATATATCCAAAGGGAACAACAACACTAACTCAAAAAGATATCTGCACCCTCATTTTGGCATTATTTAGGATAGTCAAGATATGGGAACAACCTAAGTGTCTATTGATGAATGAGTAAATAAAGAAGTTGTGGTATATATATAATAATGAAATAATATTCATCCATCAAAACCAAAAAATTCCTACCATTTGTGACAACATGGATGGAACTTGAAGGCATTATGCAAAATGAAATGTCAGACCAAGAAAGACAAATACCGTACAATCATACATGTAGAATTTTAAACAACAACAACAACAACAACAAAAACAAAGAAACAGAACACCGAACCTATAGAAAAGGAGATCAGACTTGTGTTTACCAGAGGTGGAAGGTGGTCAAGTTACAGACTTCCAGTTAAAAGATAAGTACTAGGGATGTAATGAACATGATGACTACAGTTAGCACCACTGAGTGGTATAAAAGAAAGTTATTAAGAGAGTAAATCCTAAGAGTTCTCATCATAAGGAAAAATTTTCCCCTCTATTGTCTTTCCTTTCTTTTCTTTTTATTGTATCTATATGAGATGTATATTAGCTAAAGCCATTGCAGCCACCATCTCACGGTAAATCATGCTGTGTGCCTTAAACTTACACAGTGACATACGTCAATTATTTCTCAACAACACTGGGGAAAATTTTTTTGTAGGGAAGGGTGTGGGAACTGAGCATGTGTGCAACAAAGGTTAAGAAAGACTTTGTATTTCACAATGTATTTCACATATGGTTTTTGAACCATGTGAATGTATCACCTATGCAAAAGTTAAATTGTAAAAAAGAATATATGATGTGAACAGTCCTATGGTTTGCAAACTTTAAACAGAGTGTTCACAAACTAGAAACAGAATAAAGAAAAGTAAAACATTTTCATGACTCTCACATTCCAAATTTGACAAGATATTTCCATTTTAAATTTTTTCCATAACTTACAACTGACTCAAAATATTTCTTCTAGGTGAAATTTTATATTGTTGATATCAGTTCAAAAATGAATTTTAAAAACTTGAGCAGGATCCATCCATTTACTCATAATCATAAACTAGGAGAGAGTGAAAGTGCACATATAAAACTCAAGCAGGAAAAAAAAGTCAGGGATCTAGTTTTTCCTTTGGGAAGGAAAATAAAATCCTCTCAAACTTTTAAACCTAACAAGGTTATAACTATCATGAGGAAAGAATATAATTTTAGCCAAGCATGCCAGAGAAAGAGGAAAAGTCTGTTTATACTTAAACTAAAAGGTGGTAGAGTCCTCAGCCCACAGTGAACATTCCCATCCAGCAACATTTTAATAGAAAAAGCTACAGAGAACATAGTTGGGGCTGTTAGTTGTAGCATGGTTGCCCATTAATAAAACTCCAGTGAGGGAACTGCATTTTCTGATTCCGTTTCTGATCTGTTCCTTGTCTCAAGCTTGTGCTACAAGGCATACTGCAGACAACCCACTTGGAATCAGAGTGAATCAAGCTAAAAGATTATGCAACATAGGATATATACAGTTCTCTCACTAATACACATTTTGGGGAGCCTGTGTGGCATAGTCATTTGAGCAACCGACTCTTGGTTTCCACTTAGGTCCTGATCTCATTATCCTGAGATCAAGCCCCAAGTCTGGCTCCGCGCTCAGCATGAAGTCTGCTTGAAGATTCTCTTTCTGTTTCCCACTGCCCCTCCTGCTCCTGTTCTCTCTCTCAATCCATCTCTCTCAAATAAGTATATAAATAAATCTTTAAACAAACAAACAAACTAACTAACAAAAAAACAGTATACATTTTTGGGTTTAGTTTTTCCAGAGCCTGACCAAGAACAAAGCTGTCAAGTATTAGATTATTTGACCTCTGTCCAGGTCCATAGGCTTAGATTTATTCCATTGTATAGAACACAAATATTAGCAAATAACCATAGGATACTTTTTAGTTCTATGAAATTGAATTGTCTCCCCCTAATTAAGAATAATAATAATGGTAACATTTGAGTAGGATTAACTTGTGCTAGTTACCGTGCGTTTGCTTTCCAAATTCTCTCATTTAATTCACACACAACCTTGAAATAGTTCTATTATTCTCTCCATTTAAAAAATTTGAAAAGAAGTAAATGAGATTTAGAAAGATTAAATAACTCCTTGAAGTTGTAAGCATCAGCTGCTGTGAGTGAGAAACTCACCCTTCCTACTACTATATCAAATGTTGCCAACTTTATGCTAATTCTAGAAAAGACTATACATACGTAATATACTAGTGTACATAGCATTTCAGTTTCCGAAGTATTTGGCATGCATGTCTTATTTTATCCTCACAACAGCACTATAATTTTGAAAATTGGTCTTATTCTACATTTATAGATACAGAAAATGAAACTCAGCTCACCTGGCTAGTAAGTTAGGGGTAGTTAGCAGTTATAAGGTACTATCTTAAGTCTTCCAACTAATTATGACTAGCATGCTCTTTCATTACCGTAAATTTTTGAAGATAAATTTTATTTCTAACAGAACTTACTATTTAAATGGCTTAATCTTTCACATTTTAATCACATCACTAAATGTGGTTTTTAAAAGAGCAAATATTTCAGTTTGATAAGTGAAATGATAACTTTCCTAATTTTTAAAGCCATTATATATAGAAAGACATTATACATAGAAAAACAGTTTTAAAGTGTCAATTATATTTCAACATAAGGAAATAGTCATATAAATGTATTTTTGTGCTTGATAAGTATAATTACATCTGGAATTATAATCAATTATCTAAGAATTTCTTTTTTCTCTGCATCTCTAATTAATACCATTTTAGTAATAAAATGATTCAGATTTTTAATCCATTCATTTTTGAATTGCTTTTATCCAGTAGATATTTCATTTCTGAAGTTATCCCAAGAAAGTTTCAAAAGAAGCTGATCATAGGGGAAAAAGTGTACAATAATAATTGAGCTCCCATTAGAATGATATAGGAAAGCTCAGTTATCCAGCAATAATTTGTGTATCTGACATATATAAAGGATGATCTGGAGGGAGGCTATGAGAGAGGGACAAATTGCCATTCATTAAACCAATTTTTAATTGTTAACGTAGTTTGTTTCATTCTAATTCCTACAAATAGGAATCTAGATGAAACAAATTGCAAGTTAGTGATTATAGTGTCTTCCTAAAATTGGTAATTGTTTTACTATCATTTTATCAGTAATCTGGGGTCATAACACATCCCAAAGTGAAAGAGTAGCTGTGTAACCAGAAGTGGCTATGTCCAACAATCAGCTTATGTTCTCATAAATCCTGGGCATTACCCCCTCTTGCTGCCCTGAAAAATTCATTCTGTTAGCGAGAAGTGCTAACCACACTGGTTTCCTGAGAGACAGAGAGGTTTGGTTGGGACTGACAGGGAGGGAGGAGCTTACATGGAACAGCTCAGTGTTCCCTGGAGCCTTTCTCCAAGCCCCCAGCTGACACCTCCCCCAGGAAGCTGGTCCAAACTCGCCTTTGCTAGAAACTTTCAGTTCTCCACCTCCAGACTCTTCAGTTTTACGTCTACACTCGTCACTTGTCAGTGTGTGTGTGTGTGATGTAATAGTATTTTGCCTGCCACAAGTAAAACTGAGCATAACTAAACAGGAAAGAAGATGGAAGTTCCTATTTGTATCATAGACACTATAAATCTTAAGTCTAAAGTTTTTGACATTTATCTACTTTTTTTTCAACTGGACACATGCCATAAAAGATACTTTTGCTTTTTTGTTTGTTTTTAGTTGCAAGAGAAGAGACCACAATCACTGACTTGTTTATTTTTGGTAATGGTGGCAAAGTGGTGTCAGCGTCACTCGGCACTGTCGTCTGGCTCTCACCACTGCCACCAGGCATACATTTGAGAAACAGCTTACATAAGTTATAAGTCTGTAGCTTGGAAAAGAAAAAAATATCTTGATGTTTTACATAAAAATACATATTTCTGGCATCTATTGAAAATCTTCAGTCCCAAATTCCCACATGTTAACAATCAGTCAAAGCCAAGTGTTGGTTGATTCTGTTCATTTACATTTTCAGTTCTGATCAGCTCTCCTGTCTACAGTAACTGAACCTACTATGTAGGTCTTCCTCACCAGCTAATCCAAACAACTTTTGTTTCATTTCCATATATACTCTTATTCTGAGATCATTAAAAAGCATATTTTCTATTTTAAAGTAATTTTTGGGTAGATTTTAAATTATCTTTGCATCTTAAAATGGAAACAAAGTCTTTAGACAATTGTGTTGCATTATATTGTTGGGTGTATCAGCTCCTATTCTTTTATACAAAATGTAATTTTTAACCTATCATTAAAAAAACATTGCTATTACCATTGTCCACACAAATATTGAAAAAGTAAATATTTGCACACTAAGGACATCTTGGATTATTTTTTTCCCAAAACATCTATCAAAATAATGCTTAAGACTTCCCTGGATCTTATTTTAGCACTGCATATGTCTTTGGAAGACAGCATAAAATGGCTTGGAGAAGTTATGGCTGAAACAGGACCATCGCATTCACAGAAAAATGAGGAATGGAATGTCTTTAATATAAAACAAGCCAATGCTGTCATCGATTACTTAAAAGTCAGGTATGAATTTTTATTTCAGCAGCATTTTTTTTCATTTCATTATCTTTTACAAAATGTCTATTAAATAAAAATGAATTCAGTTTTTAGATATTTACAAAATTTATGCTGTAATTAACCCAGCCAATACTGAGATAATATTAAAATCTTTGATCTAACAAGTAAAGTTCAGGACATTGAGATTTTGGCTAGCCTTCCATTCTTAAAAAAAGGTTTGTATTTGATAAGTATAATTTCATCTGAAATTATAATAGATTATCCAAAAATTTATTTTTTTCTCTGAATCTCTAATTAATATCACTTTATTAACAAAATTATTCTTTTAGATTAATCAGACTTAATTAAAATAGACTATTTTAGTAGTTGGCCTTGGCATCAAAATTTCACATTTTAGAATAACATTAATTTCCATTTAAACATTTATTTTAGATGTTTTGTATTAGAAATTAAAGAGATTTATGTGCAGGTTTCCTTAGGTTTATTATGTGCCCTGAAATATTTTGTAGTATTGACCAATTAAATTCATCAAGTTTTTCTTTTTGCATAGAAAATGACGGTGAATGGAGGGAAAGTATTTTTATTACAGTGATTCTTCACTGGTGAACTAAGAAATCCTTTTATATAATCTGTCACAAGCTCTGCATTAGAGGCATGCATCTCTCCCAAGGGACATTTTTAGAGTTTACAAACATTTAAATAAGAGTTGGTAAAATCTTTCTTTTGCCTAACTAAAAGCTTCTACAGAATATCTCTTTTCCTCCATTACTATATACTGCAGTGTTTTCCAATTTTAAATTTTAAAAATTCCAAAATAAAGCATGCTGCATGATGTCCTAGACATGCTCATCATTTGCTTGGCAAAGATCCTGGCTGTTGTCTGGAAGCTTTTTAAATATTAATATGTTTAATTTGATAATGCTTATATACTGGTTTCTGGCATGAATTAATAATAGTATATGATATAATATGTTTTTTATATAATAACACCTGATATAACCTGATTTCTTAGCATAAAACATATACCTCCTAATGTATGTCTCTCACTAAAAGCTACAGTACTCTTCATATCAATTAGAGTAAAGCAAGATCCTTGTGTGGGAGGAAGGAAGGGAGTGGAAATTCAGAACTGGAGAATCTGTTCTCCGAGGTCTTTCTGCCCAACAGAATCAGTGGGTGAGGGGAATTCTCTGCACATTTATATAGCATCCTTCTTTCTCTTCCTTATCTATTTGAGACCACCAGGTCTCTCTTTGAAGAACACATTATTACATCTGAGCTCTAAATCCCAGAGGTTTATAATGGGCACTGGGACTGATAGTTAACCATAACAGCTAAACCCATGCAGTTGTCCTAACGATACCTCCTAGATGGTGAAAGATGGCACCTCTTTTCTCTTTTTTCTTGTCTCTCTGGACAAACACTCATCAGTGAATTTCTTGACATTTCATTTCAGAAAATGGTTAAGTTAGGAAAGGATGTCAGTGTTAGTTACCATTAAATGCTTACCAGGATAACTTTACTTACCAAAAACTTCTAGCCTCATTTCTAAAAGCAACAACAAAAAGTAGTATTTGAGAGATAGTCCTGTAAAGTAAATCAGAACTATTTTTGATGCCATTAAATCTTCATAGTGTGATTTAAAGAAATTGTACATTTTAAATGCATCTGTTACAAAAAATAAAATATCAGTTAGTATGATATCTAGAATCGATGCTGAAGTTGTGTAAATACAAATGTCATTTTCTACAATTCCTATTTAGAATGACTCACAGGTCCATAAATATAAATTTAATGGCAGTTAAACCATATAATATTTTTCATTTTAATGACTATAAAGAAGTTTTGTAAATATGAAGCTAACTCGATTATTGAAAGTATAAGCATATTTCAATTTAATCTGATATTAAATTTACTCAACCAGTGAAACTCTCATCAACTTAGAGAGAGTAGTTTTTAGAACATGACCTATAGTACATGAAACTTAACTGGCAATAAAATTGAAATTTTATTTGATACTGTTAATAGAATCTAAATTGTATATCCCATCATGTGTCTGTGATTTGAAAAAAAAAATACCAAAATTCCTCTCTAATGTTATTGTAAGTACTGACCAATCTACTCATGTAATATATACATTGATATGTTTTATGTAATATATACAAATATAAACGCTACTACAGCTTGTCAATATAAGACATCATTTAGATATATGTGGTCCAAGTACACTTCTGTCATTGTGTATTCTACCCATTCATTGGGAATTAGGTAAAGGTAATGTGCACAGGCATTTCTCAATATAAGAAAATCAACACTGCCTCTCTGTGCACAACAGGGTATCCTACTTCCTGGCACAGAGCCCAGATGTCTTGACCCATTTTATTTCTTCCTTTGATTTAGAACTAAGACAAGATGTTTAACAAAATAGTCTAGGGGTTTGAGTCAGCTGGAAGTCTTCCTTCTAAAGGAAGAGAGAGGAAATGTATTCCCATAGCAGAGGTGTCACTTTGTTCCCATAGGAAGTCATCAAATAGTTCCTTGATAAAGTTAGAGAACCTCAACCAATCTGGGGACCAGAGTGAGGCAATGGAGGCAACTTATCCTAGCCCTGAAAAGTGCCTCCTCCATAGGTGTCCTACTGCCCCTATCTGTCTTACACTAGTCCTGGCCTTGCCCCAACTTGTATCTTTGACCACTGCATCCAAGTCATGAATTTTATTTTCATTGCAAGAAGTGAATTTTTCTTTTGGCATGAGACAATCTAATTCCTATATGCAATGAGGAGAATAAGGCTGAAAGATTATAAAATTGCAGGAAGGAACATTTATGAATTAACTTATTTGAGTAACATGAGATGGAAGGAAAATTGTACACTAATTCTCTGAAAGGAAGTCATTTCCAAATACTCTACAGGCTTCAATTTTTCTACTCAAAATCAGTTATTGCCAGTCTAATATTTTTAATCTTAAAGCTTTCTCCAGGTAAGCAATGTAAGGGAAGGAGAATTTGAATTTATTTTGCTTCATTGAATCATCAAACTTCACTAATCTTGATGTATTTTCTAGCCAACAAATCAAGCTAATGTCAAAAGCTAAGTTAGTTTTCTGAGTGTTGATGACTAATTTGAATATACGAGTTTTTTTTTCCAAAAAAATTAAAAAACCCATGACTGAAGTCTGCATACCCATCACTTTTTAATGGATTGTGTTAGTAGTGAAATCAACTGCTGATAAAACTCAGAGAGACCCAGCTGCCTGAGGATTTCTTCATTGATTTCAAATGAATTGAAACTTTGACCCATTACAGCATTCAGGAGAAGCCATTATTATACATGCTCTGTAGCTACATTTTGCAAATGTTAATTTCTCAGTTATATTAAAATCAATTTTCTTAAATAGCAAAAGGCACCAGAGTGAAAGAGAAACCACTAAGACAATTTTTTTGTTCTTGGGCATTTTGCTGTATTATGAGTCTATTAATTTTCCCAACCAGCAGGAAGAGAATTAGAAAAATCCAAATATTATCACAAACAGGATATTAAAAATAAGCCCTTCAGTAAATTTTTAACTCTCAATAATATTTCACTGAAATCTTTAAACTTACTAGAAAAACTTGTTTTAAGATTCCTATTCTTTAGCTCTTCACAGTTCTTATACACTGACCACCTAATCTTTGGGTAAAAACTGAAGAATTATCTTTCTTAAATTAATTCCCCTCTTTGACCTGTGTTCAAATATTCTACAAGAAAACCAGATACCTTCTAAATGGATTTCAGCTCACGTTGCATCATTTTCAGGTGTTATCAGAGATTAATTTAATCTTGAAACAGTTTGAGAACATGAGAAGTAATTGATATGGAAGTAGATTATAGAATTCAATGCCATTCATTCCAGAGGAAATTGACTCCGGTTTGAAGCTAAACATAAAAATAATGTGAAATTTAATGTTATTTAGGGGCAGTGCATTATTTGATTGTCAACCAAGAAAAGTCAAAATGTAGTCTAATTGCTCCCTTATCCCAAACTTATCCACACATCACAGATTAATTTACTGATCTTATATTATGTACTGTGTTATACTGTCAATGTCTCGAAAGAGTAAATCATTAGTTTCTCACCATTTCTGGACAATTCATTTGTAATAAAAGATGTAGCTAACTCCATATTAGTGTTTAATGTCTTTTGTTTGATCATTATGAAAAACTTTCCTTTAATAAATACTCTTACATATTTGTTTTCTTTCCCAATATAAGCTTATCAGAGTTGCACATTTATTTTGTATTTCAGCTTATTTCAACACTACAAGCTATATGAGTTTCTGTTCTACTCTACCAGGGAAGAAATTGTGATAGGAACTGAGGTAAGTAATTTATCTAGATGGAACCAATTAAGCTGAATCACTTAATACATGCTGATCAGCATCTGGATCTTTAACTGCTTAAAGCAACTTCTTGTCAAGATTACTCAAGTGTTAATATAACCAACTAGTAGTTTGCAAAAGGAATAATTACATAAAGTGAGCTTTGGATTAAGAAAATAAGCTGTCTTTGGGCATTAAAAGCATTGTTAATCACATATACTTTATGTATTTATGGATTATTTGACAAAGCAAAATTGAATAGGTTATGTATGTCTTCATACAAAGAAAATTTAAAGAAGTGAGATAAATTAATTGTTAAATCTCTTCTAATTTCACATTTTTTTCAATCTACTCATTTTTTAAAGGTCTAATTCAAATCCCACTTCCTCAGTGAAGCAAATCTTCCTTAATTGCATCGCATCTCAAAGGAAGGGTATAGACAATGTCTTTAATCACATTCTATTATTTTATTCTAGTTTATCTCTTTCTGCTGAATACTGGGTACTCTTACTACACCAATAAGCACATAATGATGCACTATGCTACACACTTTTTAAAATTATTTTTTGTGGATTAAAATAGTCAACACAATTCAACTGTAAATTCCTTGAAGGCAAGGATGAGGCACTGTTTTTCTACCAAAGCGTCAAGAATAATGAACCATAGTGGCCCCTCAGTTAATACTATGTAAGGGGACACCTGGGTGGCTCAGTTGGTTAAGCAGCTGCCTTGGGCTCAGGTCATGATCCCAGCATCCTGGGATCAAGTCCCACATCCGGCTCCTTGTGTTGATGTTTATGAAATTTGTGCCACTCTTATGAAATTTGTGATCTGTCAAATAAATAAATAAATAAATCTTTAAAAAAATTCTTCTTTGTGTTCTCCTCATACTATATCTTTTTATTTTTAAGACTTTATTTATTTATTTGACCGACAGAGATTACAAGTAGACAGAGAGGCAGGCAGAGAGAGGAAGGGAAGCAGGCTCCCTGCTGAGCAGAGAGCCCAATGCGGGGCTCCATCCCAGGGTCCTGGGATCATGACCTGAGCTGAAGGCAGAGGCTTTAACCCACTGAGCCACCCAGGCACCCCTCCTCATACTATATCTTAAATTATGTGTCACTTGACAGAGTTTTACTGAAAACATTTCCATTGGAGAATTACATCATTAGTGCATCAGAGTTGCAGTAATGATCAGTTTGGAATACAACCCTATCTCATCTATTCAGCAAAACTTTGGGAAAATGATAATGGTTTTAACAGCAGCATAAGCAGATATTTAGAATCATCAAGAAAAAATTTCATAAAGAACTCCCTTTTCCCTTTGTTAGTTACACAATCACGCCTTTCTTCTTTGTTCTAAGGATATATTTAGGTGACATTTATGCTTATGGAAAGATAAAATGGAGAAAGTAGACTGGGATTGGTGCCTTTATTTTCCTTTGTCTTTTGTATTTTTTCCAAGCTGACCAGAACTATAAAAAAAATCTTTAGTGAATGGATATTAGGTCTTCAAGTATTAGACCACTCATGGTACTTTAAAGGATTAACCAAAGCAGATATTATACTATAATATTTAATGGCATTGTAGAAGTGTCTGATAACCCTTGGTACAAATATGTTTTTTAATTAACAACCTTTCATAGAGGAGGCAGAGGTCTGCCCCGCTAATGTGATTATTCATGCTGACTTCAGTGCTCTGGGACCAAATAAGGTCCACACAACAATTGCATAAATGTTTCAAGTTTAACTCTCAGGCTAGTGTCCAAATTAAAGAACACTAGCAAACTTTAGTTTCTTTCTTAGTTGTTGATAGATGGTTATAATAAAACATATAAATCCCCTCTAAAAATAATTACTAAATATTAATTTCCATCATGAAAAGAACATGAGTAAACTATATTCATACTTTTCTTGGGTTTTAGTTTAAAAGAACCATTTTTTTGTTTTGGAATTTAGTGATCATTTCTGGCTGTGTCTACTCACCTTTTCCAAGAAATTTCATGTTATGCTTAGACCACTGAAGCACATTTTCAGTAAAATCATAATTCTTGACATGAGATGCTTCATAATCTAGAAACATTTCTAATAGATACAGTTCTATAAGGCATGTTTTGTAGTTCATTTGGTGGTTCATAGATCATATGTTGAAAGGTAGTAACCAATCTGATTGAGCTAGGATAATGACCGAATGGAAGCAGCAGCAAATTCCCATAGTTGTGGCCTCCTGAGAGGATGCAGTATATGAGATTCACTCACTATTTAAAGAGATGAGTCACTGATTTCTACTCCTGAAACCAATTTGCACTGTTTGTTCGCTAAAATTTAAATATAAATAAACAAACAAAAAGGATGGAAACTAACTAAATAAATTAAAAGATGAAGACTCCCTTTTAGTTCCGTAAGCCAGGAGCTCTCCAAGTCTAGTTTTGACAATGGAATTAATCCAGATACTCTGACACAAGAATTGTAAGGGAATCAGATTCTCCTTTGGGGATATGTATTTTCTTTAGCCTAAGGCCCCACCCAGCAAAAAACCTGGAAACTGTTATGTTCTCTGCTTTTGTTACCTAAAAACTACATGAAACATTTAAAAATTGCACACAAAGAACATTATCAGATATTAGCAATGGCGATGATCAAAACCTCATAGCAGCTATCCAAAGTCATGGTGCTAGTCAGGTATCTACCACCCGGCATCTATTAATATGAGATGATACAACTATAAAATTATTTATTTATTCATTCAACATATGTTATTAAGTCCCTATTACACTGTAGGTTTTGTTAACTTCCATGAACACACAATGATAAGCAATAATTCTTGTCCTCAAGGAGTTGGCTGTCTAATGAGAGGAGAAAGGTGATTAAATAATTAATTATAGTATAGAACCCAAAATGTTATGATCCTAGGGGAACAAATAGAAGACAAAGAGGAACATCTAGCCTTTATAGGTTTATAGAACTTTCTAAGAACAAGTAAAATCCTAAGAGAAAATATAAAGGTTGTGAATGAGTTAGGCAGTGTACTTTGGGCACCAAGAAAGAAATCCCACTCAAAATAGTTCATACAATTAAAAAAAAAAAAAAGAACAGATATATTATCTGATCACAAAGTGGTAAATAGAAAATGAGCTGGACTAAGGTTAACTGACTCTAAGTAGTCAAACGATGCGAACATGTGAATGTGTGTATGCATGCATATATCTCAATTCTCATCTCTCTTAGACCTTTTTCATCACTTTTCTCTGATTCTTTTTGTTTTGGTCTCATTGCTTTCTACTGCACACAGTCTTTCCTCCAGCTGGTGAGAGATATGACAGAGGCAGCTCCAGTTTAGCAACTCCAGGAGAAAGGAACATTCCTTCACACATTGTTGACATTATTGGCTATGCTTGTGCCATGTGTCCACTCTCAATTAACCACCGTGGCCAGAGGAGTGGAGTCATGCTACTAGAAGACCCAAGTAGCCACAGTGAATGAGTGTCAGAGGATGAATAGCTCCCCAAAAGAAACAGAAAGAGCCTTTGCAAAAGGGAATAGTGACTTTATAAAAGAGTGAACTAGGCAAACATGTATGACTCTTCCATACAAAATTCCGTGAGGTCCAAAAATCAAAAAATCCATAATGTTATGGATAAAAGATTTTATAACATGTAAAACTATGGATTGCTGTTTAGATGAAACCACAGCTAATACATGCAAAGAAGATGCTACGGAGTTAATGACGTTTCCGTAAGCATCCCTCACTGATACGGAAATGGCAGAAAGCTTTCGAAGGAAAAAAGCATGTAGGGGACTGCTTTCAGAACGACTGCACTGTTCATCTCCTTTACCCTCTGCTGCTTGTGCAGAGCACAGGGACTCCATAGTATTTGCTCACAAACTAAAGAAACTAGTATGGATGTTGACACCAAAGAGGAGAGAAGTTCTGAAGTTTCCAGGAGAAATGATGAATTTACCTTCAGTATGAGGTACTGGCACATATAATTGCCACAATTATTTTCCCTCTCCTATAGTCTCTGGCAGCAAACTGTGGCAAACAAACATCTCCAAGCAAGTGAACCAAGACCATCTAATGTAAAGATAAGCTGGCAGCCCAAAATCACCAAGCAGTTGAGGAAAATAAAATCACAGATAGACATTAAACTCTATTAATAAATCAAGAATAGCTAAGGAACAGAGTTGATAGAGCAAATGGTAGAAGACTTTAAGTCTGATTAAGATTCTCAAGAAAGTTTGAAAGTTTATTGTATTCTTGAAAAAGGAACTAATAGAAATCTCGGAATTTTAAAATAAGATTTGAAAACTTTTAATAAAGTATCAGGAATAATGTTGAAATCTAGAAAAAAAACATACTTAGAATTGTGAATTACCAGTATTTACTTGAGGGGATGTAGAAAATCTTAATAGAATGATAATTACATAAGACATTGAAAAATCCAAATGTAAAAATGGCTCCAGCCTTAGAAGATTTTACAGACTAGTTTCACCAACATTTCTAAAGTAGATAATTCCCTTTTATATAAAAATTATGATAGAGGATAGAAGGAGTTAGGGAGCTTTCAACTCATTCTTTGAAGTTAGTATAATTCTGAGAATGCTTTCAACTTATTCTATGGTTGACAATAAATTATAATCAAAAATAAAAAGAATGACACAAAGTTATGGTCAATCTCAGGTATGATAATAGATACAACAATCTTAAATAAAATATTAGGTGGTGGGGTTATGGACATTGGAGAGGGTATGTGCTATGGTGAGTGCTGTGAAGTGTGTAAACCTGGCAATTCACAGACCTGTACCCCTGGGGCTAAAAATACATTATATGTTTATAAAAAATTAAAAATTAAAATACATAAATAAAAATAAAAAAATTAGGAAGTGAAATATAGTAGAAGATTGGATGTTCAGATAGGATTTATTCCATATGTGAAAGGGTGGTTTAACAGTGGGATATCTATTAATGCAATTCAGTACATTATCAGCTTTAGAGGAGAAAAATCAAGTGACCATCTCAATAGATACGGTAAAGTATTTGATAAAATTAGACACCCATTTTTCACTTTAAAAAAACTTCAGTTAATCAGTAATATATAATTTTTAACCGAGAATATACCAACACAAGAAACTCTCTAAAACCATCTTAATGACAACATTAAAATACCATAAGGAATAAGACAAAGCTGATTATTATTACCAACATTGCTTTTTAGTTCCTAGCCAATGTAATAAAACAAAAAAGAAGTCAAATAGAAGAAAAAGAAAAATATTAAAACAAGACACAAAGCTTTTATTATTTGCTGATGGTATGATATGAATCATATCATATCATATATCAATCATCCATCATTAAGAAAATAATATTTTCTTATACATTAGTAACAGCTAATAGAAATAAAAAAGGATCACAATGATAATAATGAAAACCATAACATTTTAAGAAATGACCCTAACAAAAACATGCAAGGATAATACAAAAAAATTAAGTAGTTTTAGTAAAGTTAATTGGTTTTGATTCTGAGTAAATAGAAAGTAAAACATGTTCCCAGTTGAGAACATTCAATGTATGAAGACATCATGTCATTCCAAATTGGCCTGTAAACTCAGTGTAATCAAAAAGTGCCAAGATTATTGTGGTACTTTACCAAGTAATTTTAAAAAAAATTTTATTGTGGAACATTTAAATCAAATACAAAATAAAGGAATAGGATATTAACCCTCATATATCCATTACCTAGCTTCAACAGTTCTGATCTTGTGGCCATAATAGTTAAGTATTTTAATATGTGATTCTAAAATATAATGAATTTAAAGTAACTCTTTAAAATCATCACATATGCAGTTAATGTTCAAAATTATCTTATAACTTGTCTGTATTTGTATTTTATGTATCCATATGTTTGTTTGTATGTTTCTTTGAAGTAGCACCCAAATAAAATATCCACATTGCCATTAGATTCTTATGTCATTTTAAATTTATAGGTTCACTATTTGTATTAGTTTATTTCCTTATAATTTGTTGAAAAGTCCACATCTTCTATCCTATGGAATTTCCAGAGCCTAGTTTACCAATTATGTTCTTGTGGTATTCTTAACATTTCTCTATCTTCCATATTTCTAGTAAATGGGTAGTTAAATATTGGAAGACTGACTAAATTAAAGTTCAAATGCTTAGAAAGAAGAATTTACAGGTGGCTATGTACAGTTATATTAAGAGGCAAATAAGGTTTAGTTTTCTTTTTGGTGATGTTAGCAACCACTGATCATCATTACTTAAATCTATTATTTCATTAAGGGTTAAAATGGTGATATTCTACTTCATTCTTTTTTTTATTTATGAGCTGGATACTTCTATGAATAGAAACTTCCACTCTTTAATTATTTGATTAAATTGAGGTACAGTTCATTTAGAAAAGACAGGATAAGTGCTAGATTCTTCTCCTTTCTTCAATAGTTTTTAAAACAGTAAGTTGGATTTTTAGTATCCTCCAAAACTGACTGGTAGACTGCATGATTCCCCCCAAGCACCTCAAGATGCTTGGATACTAATTCCTGAAACCTCTGCATATGTAGCCTTACATGGCAAAAGGAGCTTTGCAGATGTGACTAAATTAAAGGATTTGAGATGGGGAAATTATCCTGGATTATCTAAGTGAGCTCAGTGTAATCATAAGATTTCTTATCAAAGAAAAAGGGAGAAAGGAGAGTCAGAGTCAGAGACAGGGAGAGAAATTTAAAGATGCTATTACTAGCCTTAAAAATGGAGGAAGAAACCAGGAGCAAAGGAATTAAGGTGGCCTCCAGGGGAATGGATGAGGCAAGGAAACAGATTCTCCTCTAGAGCCTCTAGGATGAATGCAACCCTGTCAACATGTTAAGTTGAGAACTTCTGACATCCATAACTGTAAGATAGATCTGTGCTGTTTCAAGCCACTCAGTTTGTGATAATTTGCTATAGCAGTATTAGAAACTAATAGAGACTTTGATATAATAGCATGCATTTGTTGCATTTTGATCTATTTTTATTAATGCTCAAGTTATCTCATCTTTGATCAATGATCACAGTGATCTGTTTGCCAATCCCTGTCTGAATACCATATTGTTTTAACTACGATCACTTTATAGACTGTGCTGGTATCTGATATGGCAATGCCTTTTCCTCTTCCTCCTCCTCCCTTAATCTTCCTCCCCTCTCCACTTCCTCCTCCTCCTTCATCATCATCATCATCATCATCATCATCATCAGTATTTGATTGATTATATAGTTCATTATAAGATAGTTTATATTTCCATCAATATGAAATTTGGAATTAAACACGTGTGTGTTTCTAGTATGTAACATATACAAGTATTTAGAAAAGTGACATTTAAAATCAGTCAGGAAACTAGAGATACAGTAGAACAAATCAACGAAACTAGAAGCTGGTTTTTTGAAAGAATCAGTAAGATCGATAAACCATTGGCCAAACTAATCCAAAAGAAAAGAGAGAGGACCCAAATTAATAAAATTATGAATGAAAAGATATTACGATTAACACCACAGAAATAGAAACAATCATCAGAAATTATTATCAGCAGTTATATGCCAATAAGTTAAGCAACCTAGAAGAAATGGATGCATTCCTGGAAACCTATAAACTTCCAAAACTGAATCAGGAAGAAACTGACAACCTGAATAGACCGATATCTAGTAACAAGATTGAGGCAGTAATCAAAAGCCTCCCAAAAAGCAAGAGCCCAGGACCTGATGGATTCCCTGGAGAATTCTATCAAACATTCAAAGAAGAAATAATACCTATTCTCCTGAAGCTGTATCAAAAAATAGAAACAGAAGGAAAACTTCCAGACTCTTTTTATGAAGCAAGTATTACCCTAATCCCCAAACCAGACAAAGTCCCCACCAAAAAGGAGAATTTCAGACCAATATCCCTGATGAATATGGATGCTAAAATTCTCAACAAGATTCTAGCTAATAGGATCCAACAGTACATTAAAAAGATTATCCACCATGACCAGGTGGGATTTATCCATGGGATGCAAGGGTGGTTCAACATTCCCGAATCAATCAATGTGTTAGAACAAATCAATAAGAGAGAAGAACCACGTGATCCTCTCAATTGATGCAGAAAAAGCATTTGACAAGATACAGCATCTGTTCCTGATTAAAACGCTTCAAAGTATAGGGATAGAGGGAACATTCCTCAACTTCGTAAAATCTATCTATGAAAAACCCACAGCAAATATCATCCTCAATGGGGAAAAGCTGACAGTCATCCCTTTGAGATCAGGAACACGACAAGGATGCCCACTCTCACCACTTTTGTTCAACATAGTACTAGAAGTCCTAGCAACAGCAATCAGACAACAAAAAGAAATAAAATGTATTCAAATTGGCAACGAAGAAGTCAAACTCTCTCTTTTTGCAGATGACATGATACTTTATATGGAAAACCCAAAAGACTACACTCCTAAACTACTAGACCTTATACAGCAATTCAGTAATGTAACAGGATACAAAATCAATGTACAGAAATCAGTTGCTTTCTTATACACTAACAATGAAAATGCAGAAAGGGAAATTAGAGAATTGATTCCATTTACTATAGCAAGAACCAAGAACCATAAGATACCTGGGAATAAACCTAACCAAAGAAGTAAAGGATCTGTACTCGAGGAACTACAGAACACTCGTGAAAGAAATTGAAGAAGATACAAAAAGATGGAAGACCATTCCATGCTCATGCATTGGAGAATAAACATTGCTAAAAGGTCTATACTGCCTAGAGCAATCTTTACTTAAAATGCCATCCCAATCAAATTTCCACTGGTATTTTTCAGAGTTGGAGCAAATAATCCTAAAATTTGTATGGAATCAGAAGAGACCCCGAATTGCTAAGGAAATGTTGAAAAAGAAAAACAAAACTGGGGGCATCACATTGCCTGACTTCAAGCTTTACTACAAAGCAGTGATCACCAAGACAGCATGGTACTGGCAAAAAAAAGACACACAGACCAGTGGAACAGAGTAGAGAACCCAGATATGGACCCTCAACTCTATGGCCAAATAATCTTCGACAAAGCAGGAAAAAATATACAGTGGAAAAAAAGACAGTCTCTTTGATAAATAGTGCTGGGAAAATTTGACAGCTGTATGTAGAAGAATGAAACTCAACCATTCTCTTACAACCATACACAAAGGTAAACTCGAAATGGATAGAAGGCCTCAACATGAGGTGTAGGAATCTATCAAAATTCTAGAGGAGAACATGGGTAGTAACCTCTTTGACATTGGCCACAGCAACTTCTTTCAAGATATGTCTCCAAAGGCAAAGGAAACAAAAGTGAAAATGAACTTTTGGGACTTCATCAAGATAAAAAGCTTCTGCACAGCAAAGGAAACAGTCAATAGAACAAAGAGGCAACCCATGGAATGGGAGAAGATATTCGCAAATGACAGTACAGACAAAGGGCTGATATCCAAGATCCATAAAGAACTCAAACTCAACACACACAAAACAGATAATGATGTCAAAAAAATGGGCAGAAGACATTAACAGACACTTCTCCAATGACATACAAATGGCTAACAGGCACATGAAAAATGTTCATCATCATCAGCAGAGAGATTCAAAGCAAAACCACATTGCACCAGTTAGAATGGCCAAAATTAACAAGACCGTAAAAAACAAGTGTTGGAGGGGATGTGAATACCCAACTTTTATATCAACATGGACGGGACTAGAAGAGATTATGCTGAGTGAAATAAGTCAAGCAGAGAGAGTCAAGTATCATATGGTTTCACTTAGTCGTGGAGCGCAAGGAATAACACAGAGGACATTGGGAGATGGAGAGAAGAAGTGAGATGGGGGAAATCGGAGGGGGAGACAAACCATGAGAGACTGTGGACTCTGAGAAACAAACTGAGGGTTTTGGAGGGGAGGGGGTGGGGAGATGGGTGAGCCTGGTGGTGGGTATTATGGAGGACATGTATTGCATGGAGCACTGGGTGTGGTGCATAAACAATGAATTTTGGAACACTGAAAAGAAATAGAATAAAATGGAAAAAAATTTAAAACCAGTCAAGATAATGGGCTATGTGTTTGATTTTAAAAGTTAGATTTCTACCTCACCCCAAACTTGGAAATGAGTCTAACCTATTAAGAGATTTATTTTCTATAATAGCAGACATAATGACAAATTATAATTTGGCCCCATGCTTCCCCTGGTAACAACTAGAAAGACTGAAGAGGTTTTTTGTTGTTGTTTTGTTTTGTTTATTTAAGACTTGATGAACTGTATGGTGACTAACATACCTCAATAAAAAAAATACTATAAAAAATAAACATTAAAAAAAACTTAAGTGTTTGAAAGTATATGTGCTAGACAAGTTCAAAAAAATTGGGGGCCAAACAGACACATGAAAAAGTGCTCAACATAACCTGGCATCAGGGAAATACAAATCAAAACCATAGTAAGATAGTAAGATACCACCTCACATCAATCAGAATGGCTAAAATTAACCAGTCAGGAAATGACAGGTGTTGGCAAGAATGCAGAGAAAGGGGAGCCCTTCTACACTGTTGATGGGAATGCAAGCTGGTGCAGCCACTTTGGAAAGCAGTATGGAGGTTCCTCAAAAAGTTAAAAACAGAGTGACCCTACAACCCAGCAATTGCACTACTGGGTATTTATCCAAAAGATACAAATGTAGTGATCCGAAGGGCATGTGCACCCAAATCAAATGTTTATAGCAGCAATGTCCACAATAGCATTTACACACACACACACAAACACACACACACACACACACACACACACACACACACACACCACAGGAATACTATGCAGCCATCAAAAAACCCCAAATCTTGCCATTTGCAACAACATGGATGGAACTACAGGGTATTATGCTAAGTGAAATAAGTCAATCAGAGAAAGAATTATCATATGATTTCTCTGATATGAGGAATTTGAGAGGCAGGGTGGGGAGCCATGGGGGGAAGGGAGGGAAAAATGAAACAATATGGGACTGGGGAGGGAGACAAACCATAAGATACTCTTAATCTCAGGAAACAAACTGAGGGTTGCTGGAGGGGAAGGAGGTGGGAGGAATGGGGTGGCTGGGTGATGGACATTGGGGAGGGTATGTGCTATGGTGAGTGCTGTGAATTGTGTAAGGCTGATGAATTGCAGACCTGTACCCCTGAATCAAATAATACATTATATGTTAATTTAAAAAATGAGGGGGGCAAAGTAGTGAGCCTGGCATTTGGAAATATTTTGGTGGACAAATGGTGCTAGGAGAACAAAAACTGGAGAGGAAGGGAAACATAGTAAATCCAACAAGTTGCATGTTGGGATTCCAAAGGACCACACTCAAAGAAATCAGCCCGGTCATAAACTGAACCTCAACTTCAAATTATCTCAGGTTTTTGTAGATTTAAAGAGTATCAGTGTGTAGTTCCATTAACCTCTTCTGTAGAGTAAAACAAACTCGTGCTACACTTCAGATAATATCAAGAGTTTTTTTTTTTATTACCAGTGTCTGCCACTCAGTACAATTATGAGACACACAAAAAATAGAAATAGATCCATAAGTGTTTCCAGTGGTGGAGTTATTAGTCATACACTGAAAAATAATTATGCCTAAGAAATAAAAAATATTCTGGAAAATAAAATATAAGATAGTGAATTTCAGCAGAAAATTAGAAACTATTAAAAATACTAAATGGATATTTTGGAATTAGAAAATATAATAATTGAAATTAATAACCAAATGGATGTATTTAACAACAGGCTAGTCATGACTACAGAGAAAACTGGTAAATTAGAAGATTAATCAAAAGAAAATCTAAGATGAATTATGTGTATGCAAAAGCATAGTAAACACAGTAAGAGATATAGAATACTGACAGAGTGAAAAGGTATGCCATAGAGTAACTGAAGTCAATTCCACAATAAGAAGATAGACACAACATTTAAAATTAATTTCCTAGAAATAATAAGCTTTACACCACTTTAGATTTTATTCACCTCTAAACGTACCATAGTAAAATTCACATCTAAACATATAATAGTAAAATTTCTAAAAACGATAGGTTGGAGTAGTTTCCAGATCTGCATGTAAGGAGTTTGAATTCTCCACTCTATCCTAACAAAGAGTAAAAAGCTGAACAGACTGAAAATCAACAACTTTTCTTGGATACATATGAGAGGGAAGGACACAGGGCAAATGGCTTCCCCCAAGATTGGAGAAACAGGCAAATTCAGGTCACTGTGGCTTTTTGTAATAGACTTATGAGTAGAAACTGCCATGGGAACCTGTGCCAGGGTAAGAAAGCCTGAAATGTAATTGATGAACTGCTGGAAGCTCAGTGCCAACAACTCTTGAGAGTTAAAAACTCCAAATGGGCCCAGTCATGAGGGGCCCCACTACATTCTGAAATTTGCCCCCCAGAGCATGATCAGAAATCCACAGTAAATATTGAGAAAAATACCACTGTACTTCTGGCAGGGGGAGAGGAAAAAGAGCCACTTTGAAATATACCAGACCACTTAGTTATTCTTAACAGGACCTGCACTCAAGGGAAATGAGTTAACCAGAGCCTAACCTGCTGAGGGTATTATCACAGTCTGACCAACCTGTGTAAATGGAAACACCCAACTCCAGCCCATTCTAGCCATGTGTCCCATCTAAGCAGGGAGAAAAAAGCAGAAACTCTTGTGAGGTTTGCAGTCCAGAGGCACAGGCTACCTAAAAGACTGATATGTTATCATAGAACCATAGAACATGTTCTCTACCCTCACGCTTTACCACCACATTACTAAAGGCCAACATACAGTAGTTTCTTTTGCCATTGTACTATTTATATTAGATCCAAAAGATGAAATACTTAGGTATAAATTTAAATACATAAGCACAAGATCTGTATGAGGAGAACTATAAAGTTCTGACAAATGAAATCAAGAACTAAATAAATGGAAAGATATATTCCATGATCATGGATAAGAAGACTCAATATTGTTGTCAGTTCTTCCCAATGTGATGCATAGATTAAATGCAATCACAATTAAAGTCTCAAATGTTATCTTATGAAGATCAAAAAATTCATTTTAAAGTTTATATGGAAAGACAAAAAGGTCTGAATAGCCAATACAATGTTGAAGAAGAAGAAGAAGAAAATTGGAGAACTGACACTACCTGAATTCAAGACTTACTATAAAGCTAAAATAATCAAGACAGTGTGGTACTGGTAAAGGATGGACAAATAGATTAATAGAACAGAATAGAGAACTGAGGAATAGACCTTTATAAATATAAATATTTATAATATAAATATTGATCTTTGACAAAGGAGAAAAGCAATATAGTAGAACAAAGGTGACTTTTTGAACAAGTCATGCTGAAACAACTGGATATCCACACACAAAGAAATGAATCTAGATACAGAACTTACACTCTATATAAAAATTAACTCAAATGGATCACAGATATAAATGTAAAACACAAACTATAAAACTCCTAGAAGATAATGTAGAAGAAAACCTAGATGATCTTGGGTATGATGATGACTTTAAAATACATTAACACACAATTCATGGAAAAAATTGATTTAGCTGGACTTCATTAAAATAAAAAACTCTTCTGAGAAAGTCCATATCATGAAACTGTAAAGATAAGCCACAGACTGGGAGTAAATATTCACAAAAAATACATTTGATCCAGAATATACAAAGAACTCTTAAAACTCAACAATAAGAAAACAAGAAATCTGATTATAAAATGGTCCAAAGATCTTAACAGACTCCACACCAAAGAAGCTATACAGATGGCAAATAAGCATATGAAAAGATGCTCCACATCATATTTCATCAGGGAATTGCAAATTAAAACAACAATGGGACACCACTACACACCTATTAGAATGGCCAACTGAAACACTGACAACAGCAAATGCTAATAAGGTTGTAGAGCTCCCTAGTGCATTCCCAAGAAGTATTGAGACACATTTTATAAATTAAGTGCAGGCATATAAACATGTTTCCATACTAATATATTGATAGAGAGAGATCATCTGGGTGTTTACACAATAAAAGACTGAATAGAAAAAATAGGTGAACTCCCAATCCATAAAATTAAATACTTTGCAAGTGTGTTGCTGCCACATTTTAAATTAGGTTTAGCTAAAAAGTAATTTATAGAGTAAAAATCTGGTGTTGTGTTATAGCATCCCAAATTTTTCCTAAGAAAATAAAATTGATATCATGAATTATGTATACATAGTACATTTTAAAAATATTTATTCATTTTAATTTTACCAAAGTGACAACATATCAAATCTTGGATCATCTGTACTTTCAAAGGTTATTTATGTATATATTTTTATACACATATACAAATACATATATATATATATTTAAACACACACATACATATTTGTGTTTTAATATAAAAACCTTACATGATTGCTTTGATAGTTTCTCTAATTTACAAAATGTAATAGATATAGTTTTATTTTTGACTGTTTATGCCAGTATACTTGATATGTTTCAGAATTTTACTTTATAACATGGACTTCTTCACATAGACCCCCTCTGCACAACTCCAGGAGGCACCATTCCATTGTAGTCTATATGATTAATGGAGTTGTGCATTGTACAAACTGCAGCTGCTATGGAGGCCCTGTTTTCACAAGTGGTACTGTAGCAGAATCTGATTATTATAAATATGGTATACTCAGAAAGATATTTAAAGAGAATGATAAATATACCTAAGTGATTACCTTGCCTAGAGTCATGTTTTGGCAGCCTTTCATAACCCAAAATAATACCACTTAAAGTCAGCAAATGTAGAAAATTCAGACCTCTCTAAAAATCAGTGAATGTCAATTGTATATAATTTCATTTTCTGAGCACTTATTCCTAAAGCAAAAACAAAATAAAGAAAACATTTTTTTCTTTCTTATTTCAAAACCCACACAGATTATGGGTGTTAATGACACTGTACTTAAAAATTGTTAGCTTTGGGGGGAAAAAGTAACCAGATAGGAACATAAATTTTATTTTCTTTCTTTAAACTATAAAGTTACAGTGTCCTGAATAAACAAAATATGAGACTTATGTAAACACTCACTCTTTTAAGGGAAAAGAAAAAGCAGCAAAAATAACATTGCATGTCTGATCATATTTTGAAAAGGGGAAAGGCAACTGAAGCGTAACTATAAAGATACCTTTTTTCTATTCAGTTTACCCTTGAGACGTAATGTACCTATCAAAATAATCTAAACTTATCCAGATGATATTTTTAATCTTGAAGAAAAAAGACTTTTTTTTTTTTCTTGTTGGATGATCCTATTAGCAAACTGCTGGAAGGGAAAATCATACAGGACATAATTTGTAGTTTGACCTACTCACATTGGGTGTTGCTAGAGAAAATCAATCAGAAATTGTTGTGTTAAAATAACTCTATCTGCTCTAGCTGGCATGTGTGACTGACTTTAGAATCTATCATTTAAAGAAAATGGTTGACGTTTGGGTATACAATTTATCAAATTTCACTCTAGTCCTTTTTCTCCAAAGCACAGGAAAATAATCATCCCTCCCTAAATATAAATCTTTTAAGAGAAATTCAGAAATCTGTCTTCAGTAAAATAACTGATAAATAGCAGAGCATAATTTAAAGATGGTTTCCATCACAGATCACATGTGCCTAAACTCTTGAACCTGTCACTCAAGTCTTTTCATCAGTTGGCCACTAGCATTAATCTCAGCTCCTCTGTGACCAGTTTTCTGATTGGTCTTTTCATAATTACAGGTTTCCTGCTTACTGCTGCCATGAAGTAAACTCTTCCTACCGCCTGAAATGCTCCCCAACCTCTCTTCTGCCAACCCAAAGCTATTTTTCCCTTACAGCTCAATTTGAGGGACACTTCTTTTAAGGAATCAAAGATAGAAAAAGAAAGAAAGAAAAGAAGAAAAGAGAAAGGCAGGAAGGGAAACTAGAATGGGTGGAAGGAAGGGAAGGAGGGAAGAGTACTTTCAATCATTACATTTTTATTTCCTGATTATTAAATGCCTTCCAAATATAGCTATATCTTGGGAACTAATTACATAGTTCTGTGAGATCAGGGCAACTGATTTTTTTCTCTTGTTTTTCTCTGTATAGGAACTATTTTTATTTACCTAATGATTTGGTAATTGTTTACTGAATCAATTAACATAAAAGAAGGGACATTTTTTTCATTGACCAAACCCAAAACATTATATTTGGAGGCTATTATTTCAGTGTGTAATTTAAAAAATCTGAATCACCCCTTTTAAATATCAGTCATTCAACCCATTACCAGAAAATTGAAAGTTGATATAGAAGAAATATGCTTACATTACTAATTTTTAATTATGAAGATTCCACTTTATATGGACCACCTAGGGAATGTTTATTGAATAATGGGAATGTCCATTATAAATTGAGGCTACTAATATAGTAGTATTAAGACACCAGAGGCTGCTAATATATTGACCACATCAAAATGCATAGCTTCTGTTTTAGGGGACGGGAATGCCACAAACAGAAATCGAACAAACCCCAAAAATAAAATTTATACTACAAATGACAGAAAGGCATAAACAGACTTAATGTTATACATAATTTCTTATAAATCAATGAGAAAAATGTGACCACTAATAAAAACTTAACAAAGCATATCTAGAAAAGAAGATATATAAAAAGCCAATAAATGTATATAAAGATTTTCACACTAGGACTCAAAGAAATGCGAATTGAGCTAAAATGATCATATTCCCCAAAATTACAATGGTAACATGCTGTCTTGTGAGAGTGTGGTGAACTGACATTCTCATATACTGATGGGAGGAATGTAAAATGGTAAACTCTCCAGAGAGCAGTTTGACAAGTTATATTAAACTTTAAAATGTGTTTACCTTTTGAGCCAACAATTTGAGTTTGAGTTTATCCCAAAGAGGAAATCAGACAATAGGCAGAATTGTTTATTTGTATACAGTAGAAAAAAATATATAAAACCCAAACTGTGAATTACCTAAGTGCCTATCATTAGAAAGCAGTTTTATAAAAATATGTGGTGACTTCATATAATATATTGCAGTCATTATTAAGAATACTCATATAGGATTGTGTTTATGATGGAAAATTATTCACATTAAGATAAAAAAGACTACTGAATGTGTTTATTGTGACTGTAGTTTATAATTTTATATCCATATATATGTATATATAGAGAATACTCCCTGAAGAACAGACATCAAATCATTAGCTACAGTCATTTGATATTAATAGTATATACCACACAGTATCTGCTTTCCCTTTACATTTGTCTGTATGTCCTCAAAAAATTTTTTGCAGTCAGCATGTATCACAGCATGTAGCTTTTTCCCAGAGTGAAGACTTAAACTATATAAGTTTTATCTCATTTCCTTTTATTTTTCTTATTCAGCATTATTTCTTCTTTTTCTTGCTTATTTAACTTTAAAAGATTGCATAACATTATGAAAATGTCTGCTTTATTTTGAAGAGATGCATTTCATGTTTATGTGATTAGGCAGTGTTCTTTTCCCCTAAAGCAAAAGGTTCTATTGCAAATGAAGATTTAATTGTTACTCAAGGATGAGCATCTTATTATTCATGAGTTATATTAATCACCAAAATGTCCACAGTGATCACAACAAGACTTGGAAAACAAGGATGCTAGCTACAGGGAGTTACTCTATTACTTAAGATATTACCCGGCCAATAGATGGCAAGAAGTGGCAGGATGAATGGAGTCTAAGAAAAATCAATGTCCCTATTTTGTGATTACATACTCAGCAGAATCCATTAATAATCCAAGCTTCTGGTTTAAAGAAAAAGTGCTCTTTTCATTCTTCTCTAAGATGTCTGGACATGTCTAAAATAGATTATATAATGTTCAGAGCCCGCATGTGAAAAGGAGCATATTCAAATCACAATGTGTTCAGAGAAAAATAACCTGGATTTTCCATGACCAGAGGATTGACTCTGAAGAAGAAAAAGTTCAGAGAAGATATAATAACTATCTGCAGATCTAAAGATCTGGCAAAATAAAAAAGAGATCTGTCTTGTCTGTATAACTCCCAGCTGGCAGACCAAAGACCAGTGACTGGCTATTCTGAAGGAAGATTTTGACTGGGTATATGCAATCACTTTCTAAAAAATAGACATATACAGAAATGGAAAGGATAATTTGTGGAAAGGCAGGAGCTTATGCCTTCCACACTGATACTAGTAACTCTTAGCACAGATCCTGGCAAACAAAGGGCACTTACAAAATTTTATTGAGTGAATTGAGAGGTAATAAATTTTATCTTCATTGAGTATACTCTGATTCAGCTATATGATTGTTTTGGAAAGATATTTTGTAAAATAGTTTACAGCATTAGGTAGGAGATTGAGTCAGATCATCTATAAGTGTGTGGCTATCCATCCCAAATTTTTCTAGGATTTTCTAGTATAATTCCAATTTAAACTATTTTGTCCTGTTCTTCCCTGAATATACTTCCAAATGTTGTTCTCATTAGTAAAGTTAATAAAATTTATGATGAGCCGGTCTTACTCTAGGTAGCATAACTAATAGAATGACAAAGTAGATTCCTTTCTACAGGCTGGAAATCATGTTGGACTGCTATAGTTGGTGTGGATAGAGAACTACAGTTGTTTATAACTAGGAAGTCATTTGCTATAAATGTATAGTTAGCTCTATCTTGGTGAATGCAGACTTAACTGTTGCACATTTCTGTAATCAAACGAAGCCAATCAAAATTGTATGTAGAGTAACATATTTTTATTGATTATTTTCTTTAAGAAGAACATTTTGGTCACACTTCTATACTATTGGGCCATACATATACCAGTGTTTCCATAGCATTCAAGTTTGATTACAAGGCCAGACTTAAGTCTTCGTGTTTGACAGATGGTTGGGAATATGCAAGTAAGTTTGCATTGTGCAGAAAAGCATGCAAGTGAAGAGTCAATCAAGAGAGAATAAACATGCTTAGAAAGAGGCCACCTTATTGGTATTCTGACTACAGAATCAAGCAACTTTCTATGCAAATTATGCAGCTGCATCAGCACCATTGACACTATAGGAGTAAAGAGGATAAAAATCCCAAAGTTTTCTGTGGCAAACTAGCTCTGCGCTTTATCAAGGAAATAATATAAGGGTAGGTGAGGTAGAGTGTTTTTTGTTGGTTGGTTGGGTTGTTTTTTTTTTAATTGCTTATTTCTTTTGTTTGCTTGAAGCACTAATGACCATAGCAAACGTGGCAAGTTTAACTGATGAATATAGAGTTTAATAGCTCCCAGAGCATGGCTTCTGGACTAATAGGAATTTAGATGGGAACAGCAACCTACTTTCCCTTATTTCAGGATTAGCATGCCTGCTGGTACAGACAGAATCCTGTCAATGTTTATGGGTGGAGTGTCTCTCTCTCTCTGTCTCTCTCTCTCTGTCTTCTGCCTCTGTCTCTCTCAAAAGAACAACCAAATGGGTTCAAATAATTGAACAACCCATTATTCAAAGAATGTTTTTCGGTCCTAATTTGATCCTCAGTAACTTAAAGAATTAGGGCATTTTAACTAAAGAGATCAAGAATTTTAGATGGGAAGAGACACACAGAGCTAACAGTTAAGTGAACTGATATTTTTGCTCCATTTAAATAGCAAGAAATCAAACTTGAATTATCTTTTTTTCAATAAAAAGCAAAATATATAAACATCACATATTAATATTTACAATTTGAAGCAACTCTTCTATGGAGCCATTCCTGACTTCCATAAGCCACACTAAATCCTCCTTTCCTGCTGACCACTGTTGGGATTTGACATTAAGGCATTGTACTTTACAGTGTTAGTTTGTATGTCACCTGACTATGGAGGGCATTCCTCTCAGGCCTGCCCCTGCCTTTTGAAACACACACACACACACACACACACACACACACAAATACACGTGTACAAACACACAAACACAGTTGATTCCTAGGAGCTAGAGGGAAATAGTTAATCTTTATATTGTAAGCTTTCATTATAAGGTCAGCCCAGACATTATGCATCTGGATATATCTGGATATTTCCCTGCCCCTTCATGTTTCTTCTATCATTCTTAAATACATGTACACAAGTTCCTTAACACTTCTCCATTCAAGAGCTGGAGGTTAATTTCTCTTTATTTAATGCAGGTTGGATTTAATGACTCTCTTTTAGAGAATAGAATATGGCAGAACTGATGGGATGTCACTTCTAAAATTAAGCTATGAAAGAACTGTGGCTTCCATGTTGTAATTACCATAAGGCTTGCTTTCACTCTCTTGCTATCTGCCCCTTGAATCATTTGCACTGGCATAAGCCATCCGCTGTGTTATAAGGACACTCGGGAAGCTTTTGGAGAGGCCCACTTGGCTGGGACCTGAAGCCTGCCATCAACCACATGAGTGATGTAGGAAGAGGATTCTCATACCAAGGTGAAATGATTACAGCCTTGACCAACAGCCTGAGTGGTGAGACCCCCCGGAGCCAAAACCACCCAGCTGAGCCAGCTTCAGATCCTGACCCACAGAATGCTTAACTTTAAGTGTTTGTTATTTTGAGCTGCCACATTTGGGGTAATTTACATAGCAACAGGTAAGTAACATGTTTCCCATTTATAGCAATAGCTGAAATCTCTTTTTCCCCCAATTTCAGTCACCCTCCAGTTCTCGCATCTTCATCTTCTTTCATTGTCTCCTCCCCTGTGTCAGGCTGCTCTTGCACAACACACTTGTCCTACTCTGATGGCTCTTCACTCTTAGGAGGCCTCCTGGAGTTGTAAAAAATCAAATTCTCCACTGTGAATGGCTCATATCCCAAATTAGATTGCACATAATAGGTGCTTAATAAATATCTCTTCATAGTATAACCAAATTTCAATTTCTTCTGATTTGTGCAAATAAAAATCATTCATTTGGAAAATAGAATTTTTCTTATTAGGTCAGACAAGAATTATAAAGAGAAGTGTTTAAGTGTTTGAAACTAAGCCTTTCATAAGCAAGGCTTACTAGTAACTATAAAACCTCACCTGGTACCTGAGCCAAGGACATATTGGACTCAGTGCACTTTTTGGCTTCAGAAACTAGAGATAGTGTGCATTTAAGTTCCACATGGGCAAAGCTCAACAAGTATTTTGCCCTGAGGAAAAATTGTAGGTTCAAGATCACTGTCTTACAAATGCATTTCCAGTACTAGGTATTGCCAGTAATTTTCAGATTTGTGTCTCTTGCTACCTTTAATAATCAAGATAATTGTTAAACAGTTGTGGTATGCCTGCCATACTAAGTTCTCTGACTCAGTTAGTTTACAAATACTTTTTTCACTATCAGTGTGTGACATGGGTTAGCAAAACAAACATAGTTACTCGTAATGCTAAATAGGCAAAAGAAACGGACAGTGATTTGATGAACCCACAGGCATGTAATCATAAGCCAAGTACTGTAAAGGAAAAATATAGATTACTATAAAGACCTGTATTAGAAAGCTTTCTCTAATCTGGGACAGAGAATCACAGAAAGTTCCTCTAATTACCTTTGGGTAGAGATCTAGGATAATAAGTAAATAGGCAAAAGTGGGGCTGACGGGAAGCTAAGTTAGCTGAGCATTTATAATCTACCAGGAATTGTCTAAGCACTTCAGGTATCAACATAGGTAATCTTCACCATATTTTATGGTGGGCTCCAACTTAACCATATTTTAAAGATATGAAACCTGAGGACTAATGTCCACATACTTACTGCTGTTCCAGACTTTCTGCAAAGGCTATGATTTAAACCCTAGGGACACCAAAGAAAACTGTGAATGAAAGTTATTGTAGACCACTTTCTAGCTAAGCAGCATGTCATATTAATTACCTATGGAAGTTTTAACAATTGAAGCACCAACAAATAGGACATGGTATAACTGTATTACCTTCCAAACATGTTCCCTAAAAAAAGCCATATAAATAATATTACAAAAAATTTTGTTTTTAATTATTAAGCACTTTTATAATTTTCTTGATTTCTTTATGCTTTCTACACAACGACCCCAGGCTATCTTTTTTTATATAATAAATACTGCTAAACAAATACATATTCTCGGCTTATATACAGTTTATGAAAATGGACACTGTTACTGTATATTAAGTTATAGCCAACATTGAGAAAAGAGAAGGGAAAATATTATTCTTTGTTAATTAATGAATATTTTGGAGTAATGTAATCTTTAAACACAAATGAGCATAAGTCTGATATAAATGTAAATTTTTTAAATCTTGAGATGTTCCTTAAGATAAACTCTTTGACTAAAGTCCTGAATATTTAATTGTTCCATTTTTACAAAATAAATGCAGTCATCTATTCAACATAATTAGTTATCTAGGTAAAAACAATTATAATTGAACATAGCTATTTCCTAAATACATTTTAAATACCATAGATAAGCCTACATTAAATACTTGGTCTTTTGTTTGGATAGATTTTGTTTGCCACTCCAGGATCCACTATCCCTTTTTCTACCCTACTCAGTGCCTCAGAAGGCCAGCATTTCTGGAAATTATCAGTAGGCTCCTTTAGCCTTTGACCTCTAGCTGACCCAGTGGAGTGTCAGGGGGCATGAGTGGGAGGAGAGAAACTGAACTGGTTTTCCTCTCAGCTCCCTCTCTACTGGGTCAGTGCATATTGGGTATGTCCTCTATAGAAGGATAAGGTTCCTGTCATGTCTATACAGCCCTTCCATCTGTATTCTGGAAACTGTACCATCCCTTTCTCCATAAGGTCCAAGAATAAGAACAGATAGAGTGCTGAACCATCCTTGTTACTTTCTCCCAAACCAGCTTCCATCTTTGTAAATAATCCCTTTATTAAGCCCTCCTCAATTACCTAGGGCCAGTAACATAGTTATTTGTAGAAGCCTGACCATATAATAATTGACAATAGGATTGGCCTCGAAAATTTGCCTTCATGGAATTCTGAACTGGGCTGATCACATATGAATGGGGTACCCAGATAATTTACTGGACAGAAGTAGGGGGAAGTAGAAAGGCAACACAGAAGAATATGGTATTAGACAAAGAGGGCAAAACAAAAGAGATAATAGAGGTTGAGGAGAATGAATGTATTGATGTGGGTGAACTTACTCAGGATTCAGGACTTGAAAGTGTGGCTTGAGTACCCAGAAGTGGCTTTATTAGTCTGGTTGGCTGGTTAACTAACGATTGAACTCAATGGTGGCCTACGGTCAATTAGGATGATGTGCCAGAATTTCCCCGCTATAACGTAAGGAGAGGATTCAGATAGCTCAGGAAGAGGAAATAATGTATAAACTATTTAGCCGCTTGCTAACCATTATCCTTGGGTGGGTCCAGAGGACACACTTCTTTGATCAGGGCATTAAGAAATGCATTGGTGAGGGAGTCAGTAAGAGCACTGGTGGCTGTTCTCTGTAGGCTGACTTTGAGCAGGAGAGTGAGATGCTAGGAACCATGTTTGGAATATAGATCACATTTGCCATTCCTATGACATGCCTATACTTTAACCACTAAATGAATTTTTAATAATATTAGTGAGAAAAGAATACTACAATGAAATCCCCCCTTTAAAAAATCTCCCATAAAATCTACACTGGTCACTAACACTTTAATGAATATACTTTGCATAATTGATACAAAAAAAACCACTGAGTCCTATTTCAGGTTTGGCATAAGGTGAAAACAGAAGCTGATACATGAGATTGGTCCAAAGTAAATCACGAACCAGTTGGGTTATCATTGACAATACTCTTAATCTCTATGAAGCCCAGTTTCTTCATCCACAAAACGAAGGAAATAATATCTGCCTCTCATAGTTGTGAGGATAAGCAAAATAGAGGGCAACAACTCAATTAATTAAGTTTGCCATCTTCTGGGCTCCAACACCTTGGGCATTTCTCTCTCATAGCACTTGCAACCTAGTACCATATGCTATACTGCAAACCTCTTGAGTTTGGGATCCATGTCTCTTTATATCATTTTATATCCCCAGGGTCAATACCTCAACACATCGTCAGAGGCCAACTGTGTGAGCAGTTGAATGAAGAATAAATGTATTATGTTGATAATGAAATGAAAGTGGTCAGCTTATGACTTAACCTTCTTTTCTGTTCCTTTGTGTGTTTAAATTTCATTGCCATCTGCTCCCTTTATAATCATAAACAAATTACTTAACCTTACTGAGCTGTAGTTTCCTCATTTTTGAAACTGGGAAAGATTTGTATCTTTGAACTTTGAAGTGTTATAAAAAATACATATATAATATATAATATAAATAAATATATAATAAATATATAAATACATTTATAAATTTATGTATAAATATACAAGCAAATATAATATAAAATATATAAAAATAGTGAAGTTATAAAAAACTTTGAAGTGTTATAAAAAAATAAATTATAGGGGCGCCTGGGTGGCTCATTTGGTTGAGCATCTGACTTGATTTCAGCTCAGGCCATGATCTCAAGGTCATGAGATAAAAAAAAAGCCCAGGATCCAGCTCCATGCTCAGCAGGAAGTCTGCTTGAGGTTCTCTCCCTTTCCTTCTGCCCATCTCCACCCCATGCTCACTCTCTCTGTCTCTCTCAAATAAATAAATAAATCTAAAAATAAAATAAAACAAACTATATAACAATTAAGGCATCTGGAAAATAGGGAATACTTCATAAATTTTAATTCCCTTTCTCTTCCTCCTTTGTATCTCAAGTTCCTGGCACATTAAAAGCACTGAAATATTGTTATCTGTGATGGATCATACATGCATTTCTAATTTTAAAGTTTATACACCATTTATTCTTTAAAAAAAAAAACTCCTAAATATCAGATTACTGTCCATGGGATTTCAAAATATTTTTAAGTCTTTTATAGTTCAAGTGCTCTAAGAATTTGGAAGAGGCCCCACTTCTGAAAATTATTTCAATAAATCCAAAAGAGATAGTTGTGGAAAATATTTAACATTCAATAGTTAATTTTGAATAGAAAGGATATATAGTTAATTTTTTTCCTTTTTATTTATACAAATCACAAGAGACAGTTTAGATAGGTTATTCAAAAGAAGCTCCCCAAATCATTTCTAATGGGATATATCAACTCAAGTGTTGCCCAAAGGTTATTCCTAACAAATGTACATATTGTTTGACTTTACTTGGAATAAACAAAAAGCTTAAAATTAAATTACTGCTTAAACATAAAACCATTAAGTTAAAATAAGTCCAGACATTTGGAATTAAGTCAGTTTAAGATAGTCACCTTTGATTAAAACATAGCTACAATGTTTGGATTATTTTATTAACTTTATGTCATAACCATAAAAATTCAGTTAAATTTTAACAGTAAGTTCATAGTGCCTTTACACAAATTCACAAACACAAAAAATCAGTGCCTTTATACAAATTCATTTAAATATTGCAAGGACTCCAAAAATTACTAAACCACATAACAACAAAAGACCAAAAAAGAAGACTTTTTAAAAAGTCATTTAAGTCACTACTGGCCTGCCTTTCTTTCTTCTCTTCAAATAGAAAAACATATATGTGTAATTGACAAAACTCAGTGCTATTTCACTGATTTTTTTTTTAGGGCTCTAGTACTGTATCACTATCTAAAATATAAGTAATTTAAACTGATTTAGAAAAGGAAGCTTTACTTGGAGCTTTATTTGTGTTGAGTGACTTTTCAGAAATCACATTTTTTAGATTAAAGGGAATGTTTGTGGTAACATAAGCTACACTTGCCATTTCAAAATTATAATGAGTTAAAGGATGAAGGACATGTTAAAGTATGAGTGACTTCATAAAATAAGCATTTTACATAACTTGTAAATTTAAATTTTTGTTAACTTGAAGACAGAATGGTTTAAAAATGTAATGTATTAACTTGCCAAAGAAAAAGAAGAAACTTACCTACTTACTATTTTAAAAGAAATTTCCAGTGAGATTTTTGTATGTAAGTCAATGGAAAACTTTTGTTCTATACCATAGATTTCCAGTTCCTAATACAGCATTGTAACTGGAGGCTTTAGACACTGAATCTGTGTCCGTGTGTGTGTGTGTGTGTGTGTGTATGTGTAAACATAGATATAGAGAGAGATAGTGATACAGATTTCATTATAATAGCCTCCTTAAGGAGCTCTTAGAGTGAACTAGAGAAATCCTAAGTTTCTGTTGAACAGTTTGGATCCTAAAAGCAGTTGTGATGCTGCTGATACTCCCTGAATATACATACACTGAGATTCTCCCCTTAGGCCATTGACAGGTCTTGGTACATATATCCTCAACTACTGGGAAATATTAAAAATATAATAGGTTGCATGGACAAGCACAAATGTTAGAGACACAACAAAGAACTGAGGCAGAGTTGAGGGACAAGGATCATCTCCTACGTAAGCGTACTCCTTCAAGACTGGGAAACATGGCTATTTCATCCAGAAGCCAACACAGAATCAAACAAAACAAAAGGAAGAAATAGAGGAGTATGTTTCAAATGAAAGAAAAATGTAAAACCTTAGGAGAAAACCTTAATGAAATAGAGATAAGAAATTTAGCTCATAAAGAGTTCAAAATAATGGCCTAAAGATGCTCACTGAGGTGGGGAAAAGAATGAGCACAATGAGAACTTTAACAAAGAGATGGAAAATATAAGAAAGTACCAAATATCAGACACATGAAAAAATGTTCATCATCACTAGCCATCAGGGAGATACAAATTAAAACCACATTGAGATACCACCTCACACCAGTTAGAATGGCCAAAATCAGCAAGACAGGAAACAACGTGTGTTGGAGAGGATGTGGAGAAAGGGGAACCGTCTTACACTATTGGTGGGAATGCAAATTGGTGCAGCCACTCTGGAGAACAGTGTGGAGGTTCCTCAAGAAGTTAAAAATAGAGCTTCCCTATGACCCTGCAATTGCGCTACTGGGTATTTACCCCAAAGATACAGATGTGGTGAAAAGAAGGGCCATCTGTACCCCAATATTTATAGCAGCAATGGCCACAGTCACCAAACTGTGGAAAGAACCAAGATGCCCTTCAACAGACGAATGGATAAAGAAGATGTGGTCCATATACACTATGGAGTATTATGCCTCCATCAGAAAGGATGAATACCCGACTTTTGTAGCAACATGGACGGGACTGGAAGAGATTATGCTGAGTGAAATAAGTCAAACAGAGAGAGTCAATTATCATATGGTTTCATTTATTTGCGGAGCATAACAAGTAACACGGAGGACATGGGGAGATGGAGAGGAGAAGGGTGTTGAGGGAAATTGGGGGGGAGATGAACCATGAGAGACTATGGACTCTGAAAAATAACCTGAGGGTTTTGAAGGGGCGGGGGCGGGGTGCGAGGTTGGGGGAGCCTGGTGGTGGGTATTATGGAGGGCACGCATTGCATGGA